>JAMKQA010031618.1:0-35637 GCA_024699735.1 Posidonia australis
GTGACCCGAACAACTAGGTACAACTACCCAGGCTAAGCCTACACCGGCGGTGACCCGAACAACTAGGCTCAAAGGCCCAGGCTCAGCCTACACCGTCTTCTAGCTCGTAAACCACAGTCTTTTCATCACACATCATTAGTGTTTCAAAACTCTTTTTAGTTTTTGAAAACCATTTTCCATTTCATTCATTCCGTTGCAGGACTCTATTCCTTGCAACACTTGACCCTCCACTGGGGTCCCACACCGGCCATCAAAGCCACAACAAAACCATCAATTGGGTCTTAAGTCCAAAAATCACACAAAACCATCTTTTAAAATCATTCATAGGGTCAAAACCCAAAACCACACCTAAATCCACTTGTTTGGGGTATCACATGCCTCCATGTCATTACACGGGGCAAACACCAACCACATAAACCCATCAAGCCATTAAAACCATTTAACAACATTAAAAACCTCATTAAAACCTTTACAGAACTGGGCAAAATCGGCATACCGAAATTCCAGTTCGGTATACCGAAATTCCCTGTTTCGGTATACCGAACTTTTTCGGTATGCTGAAACCCCCTCAGCTGGCCTAATCTGCTGAATTTTCGGCATACCGAAATATTTTGGTATACCAAATTTCCCACAGACAGGCACCCCCCCATTCCAGGCAGCGAAAAATCGCCCCAAGTGGGAGTCCCAACCGGACCCTCGAAACCAACACCATAAAATCCCGAAAAAACATGGGGTGTAGACTCTCAAGTCTACTTCAAAACCCCTCAATCCATCCAAGATTTCATCAACCACACAGAGAGATATAAATTTGCAAAGGAATCATGCTCAAAAATAAACCTTAAACATGTAAGGCTACAAACTTCACAAAACTTCCAAAATCCACGCAAACTAGCATGATCCTTACACAAATATGTCATAAAACTCATTCTCGACATTATTATGATTTTCTACCATTTTTCATGCATTTAGTATGATTTTTCATGCATTTAATCTACTGTTAACCACAAACGTAACAGAGGGAGGGAAAAGGGATCGCGTACCTCCTCAATCCACCGGCGATCCTTACCACACTCCGGCAAGCCTCCTCAAGCTCCGGCGAGGCTCTCCTGCCGGCGGATCACCTGGACAGCCACCACCTCCTCCCACGGTTGCGCGCGTGCGGTTCTTCCTCTCCCCCTTTCTCCTCGCGTCACAGCTCACCACCAGCTGATCGCCTCCGCCCTTCTTATCCCTACCTCCTCCCGTGTCCCTCCAGCCGCCCATCGTGTCAGAGATGACACAGAGGCACGGGCCGTTGGGTGGTGGTGGCACGGGCTGGTGGAGAGTAATGGGGAAGGAGACGAGTGTGTGTGAGCTCATGAGTGAGAAAGGAAAGAAAAAGAAAGAAAGGGGAAAAGAACGGGCATGCCAACCGAGGCGACTGTGCATCCTCAAATCGGACCCCACATAGGTCCTAAATCACAATCTGATGCACAGAAAGCCAACCACAACCACACACAGCCAAAAACAACAGATTACCCATTAATAAACCATTAAACACAATGTTGCAAATAATACATGGTTTATTACAAAAATGGATAATCAGGCCCTCATGTTACATCCTCAGACTCATAGGTAGGAGCAAAACGTTCCAACCAGGCGAACTCAGTCTCATACTCGAGCATCGACATCGTGCCCCGCTTTAGACTCTATAAATATCCATAAAATTGTTCCTTCACATGAGCAGGAAAATACTTGTCATAGAAGGCCGCCTTGAAATCCTTCCACTGGATGATAACAGTGACTGAGTTTGGGAACTTCAGCCGCCTCACAGACTTCCACCACCTATCTGCCACACCATCCAGTAGGTAGGTAACCAACCGCACCCAATGCTCCTTCGGGCATGCCATACTCTCCAACATCTTCACCACCTTCTCCAACCAAGCCTCGCTCCCCTCAACACTGACCTTGCCCTTGAACAACGGTGGACGAAGCTTCGTGAATTGATTCAGCCATGGGTCACCTGATGGCTCACTAGCACTACTCTTACTGAACGCGTAGGAAATCCTATGTGCCAAACTCCTCAATTCTACATGAACCGCCTTCCATCTGCTTGCGTCCTCTCAAGGCTCGGTCTCCTCGATAGGGGCCTTGCCCTTACGACCACAAGGAGGCATCCTACCAGAGAAAGGCAAGGTACCAGCACCACAGACAAAGCAACATCTAGAAAACCATGGCAAAAATCAGGTGCAGACTCTATCATGCATGCAAAACCTATTGAGTCTCTAGACCGAACACCCTAGGCCTAGCACTAAGCTAGTGCGACCTAGTGAACCTGGAGCTCTGATACCAATTGTAACGCCCTGCATTTTCCACGATAACTTAAAATAATTTAAATTACAGGAAAATAAAAGTTAAAAGGAAAATACCAAACTCCCAGGAATCATTATGTGCAGCTAAGACACTCCTGACTATAGGTACTACGCTAAACCAACAACATGTCTACACCTATAAACCAAAACCACAAAGAAAGCACATGAGTGACAAAAGTCACCTAGTACGTATCCCAAGAAAAACCACGAAAAATAAAACTATAATCAATTTTCCTTTTAAGTTCATTTCGCAAATTATCTTCTCAAAACCTCTCAAACCAAGCCCACACCGACCAAAACCACAACCAATGCTCTACTAGCCCAAAATCACAAGCAAAAGCTCTCATTGGCTAAAATCACACACAGTGTGTCCAGAAGCTCGACACCATGCAACCTAACTTTGGCCACACGCAATCCACCGAGGAGCAACCACGACGTTCTGCACTGCCACGGTGTGCCACCCTATGCAAGAGCCAACCACCGTCCCGTTATTCTCCCTCTATGGAGAACCCTTACAAAGCCAATCCCTCCTTGAGAAAGTTGTCTTGTCTTTCAAAATGCTGCCAACTATAAACCACGTGTCCCACCCGCACTGGCCACTATAGGGTCCACTTCCTCACGGCGTCCTCCATACATGGTGCTCAAGAGGGAGTGTCATACCTCAACACCCGACGACACCCGAACCTCAGTGCTCATAGTGACAGTAGGAGTATCATACCCCCTACCACGCCACAAAACACCTCAACCAACGGACCACAACCCTAGCCTTGAGACAACAATCAAGGAGTCTCATACTTCCAAAACCCGATGCTTCTCAGTCTCAAGTATCTCGGCCCCCAACCTCAACCAGGGAGTCGTGCCCGACCACCCAAGAATGTCGTCACATTCCCTGGTCTTGACAACACGGTCCCACATTGTCTCGGCCAACACACGGAAAACCAAGAAAATTTTTTCCAAAATAGGCCAACTATCTCTTTGAAATCCAATTTCCAAATCATTTTCATATCTTTGGAAAATTTTCCAAAACCTTAGCAAAATAACGCATCAGGTGTCCCAGGGGACCACCACAGATGGCCCACAATCCCATCTTACAGGGACAAAACTAACCAATATGGAAAATCCTTGGAAACCATATTTTATAACAGCATTTGGACCTTGATTCGGCATGCGGGAAATGAGAATTAGTATGCCGAAATCCACTTATTCGGCATGCTATTTTATCTCTAGTATGCCAAATTTCACTGGATCAGTCCACCAATAGGATTCAGCAGGTCGAAACGACCAGAGGACCAATACTGACAGAAAAATAACATACCGAAATGGTCTAGTATGCCGATTTCTGTGAAAAATGGAAAATGGCCCAAACCCTATACTCCAAAATTGCCCTAATTAAGACCTTCGATCGGATCCCTTAAACAAATACCCAAACAGCGACTCTCCTTTATCGGTTGCTCCTGTGACCATGCCAGTGGAACCCTTGCGCGGCACTCCTTTATCAGGTGCGGAAACACACGAGGAGATCCGATATGGTCACGGTGAAGATGGTGAATCCAGAGAAGAAGGGACTAAACCCGGAAACACCAAGGGAAGATGAAAAGGATAAAGAAAGGAGTCGCCACCTTGTCTTTTAATGGAAAGACGAGAAAACCAAGAAATACAAGAAAATCTGGAAGCAAAATGCAAGGAAAATGCATGCTCCGTGCCTAATAGACAATGCTAAATGAATGCGGGTCAAAGAAAGGGTAAGGATTCTGGTTACGCATAGGGAAGGGATTAGGTACCCCCATGTGTCCGAGAAAACTCGGTCTTTCTAGGTTTCCTAGTTGTCAATGGTCTATTGAATGAATGCTTGCTTATTCTATATGCTCATACCAAATATGACTGAAAACACGATAAATCAAATAGAAGAAATGAAATAAAGGGAAAAGATTAATCCAAAGGTCAAATGTAGGCATTAAGAATGCCGCTTTACTATACACCTTTGGGCGATGAGGAAAATCGTGAAAATCGTGAAATTCTCGGAAAGTTTCTTACAAAACAGTGGAAATTCGTATAAATCCGAGAAAATCAGAAAGGGAAAAATAATTCCCTTTTCGGGAACGTGTCGGCTTTGTTAAGTCTTTTACTGTACCCCCTCAAGCGATGGAAAGCTAAAACAAGTAAAGACTCGGAAAATTGAAAGAAATCCATAAAACAAGGAGAAAACCAAGTCAGAAACGGACTAGGAAAGCAAGCGCAAAACCAAGATAGAAAGACAAGAGAATTTGTTTAAAAAGACGTGTAAAGTCATGCAAAATGCAAGTGTGAATGTAAATGTGAAAACTTCAGGGGGGTTTTGTGCAAAAAGCCCAAATTCCAAGGAAAACTGAAGTTCTGGAGCCCAAATCATCAAAAATACATAAGAAAACACATTCTATCCAATGATGAAGAAATATGAAGACAAATGTGCATCCCTAGCCAAAATGAAGTTCTCTATGGGTCAAAATGCAATTTTACCACTAAGATATGCATTTAAATCAATTCTGCAGAAAATCAGGGGAAAAAATGGCTGAAAAATGACTCAAAAAAGTTCCAAAAAGTTTTAGGGACAAAATAGTAATTTTACCCTTGAAAACAAGCAATCAGAGTAATTACAATAAAGTATAGGGACTAAACTACAAAATGCCCAACTAAAATAACATTCAGAAAACATTCTGAAGAAATCAAGGGCAAAAATGTAATTTTCACTGAGAAATATAACTTTCAAAAGAATTTCAGTAAAATATGTGGGTTAAAATGCAATTTACCCAAAAAAATAAGCTTCTGGAAAGTTTTTTAACAAGTTAAGGGGTTTTCATGCAATTAAACCAAAAAAATGTGCATTTAGGAAAATTTCTAAAAAGTCCAAGGGCCTTTATGCAATTTTCACAGTGACAATAACCTTCCAGAAAAGTTTCAGAGAAATATGAGGGCTAAGTGCAATTTAACCAGTAGAAATAACATTCTAGAGGATTTCAGAAGAATGTAGGGGCTTAAATGCAAATTAACTAGCAAAAAAAAGCATTCTGAATCATTTTAAAAGAATATGGGGGCTTTCATGCAATTTTCACAGAAAAATAAACTTCCTGAAAGTTTTTAAGAAAACTCAAGGTCTTTTATGCAAGAGCTGTAAAAGAAAATGCATTTCAAAAACACCAGAGGGCTTTTATTAAAGTTTTAAACTTAGAAAACATTATTTTAAATGTTTAGGGTGGAAAATGTAATAATTTCAGTTAAAACTTTATTCAAACGATTTTTGAAAAATGATTGAAGGACCTATATGTAATGAAAGGACCTAAAAGTAATGCCAGAAGACTTAATTGTAAAGAAAACTAAAGTTCAGTAGTTTATTAAAATAAAATTTTTTAATGTTTATTATTAAAGAAAGGGCAACGACGACCGCCGACGACGAAGCTCGTCGTCGACGACCACCGGGGAAGGTTGTTTAAGGCCTTCCCATGGTCTGATCTGATCAGACCACATGGGAGGCAAAAGGAAAAGGAGAGGATCAGATCCATTGGCGTGGATCTGAAGATCAACGATAGGGGTGGCCCTCTCACCTCCCTCGCCGTCGGGGAGCTCCGACGACGACGTCGGGGGAGAAAACGACCACTAAAGGCTAAGGTGCGGCGGCTCTGAATTCCTGGAAGCTTCACTGGGTTAAGAGGAGCATGGACTTACACCTCCAGAGGGAGACAAAATGCTAGGAGCGAGCATAAGTGTGAGCTAAGAGAAAAATAGATATATCTACAAAGGCACAAAAGAAATAAGAAGACAAAAGTCGTAAACAGAAGCCAACCCTAAGAGAGAGAGACAAGTAGGCTAAATCTACCCTATCACTTACCGTAGCAAAGGAGTCAAAGCAAGCATCCAATGAGTCCAAATGACCGAAGGAACTAGCCACCCCTCTCACATAATTACAGCAGCCCCAGCCTAATTTAGATTCCCATTACCCCCAAGCAAGGGTTAGAACGAGTCTATAAGCCTAAGAGGGAGAAAAGAAACGAGCCAAAAGTCAAAAAAATAGATTTAAGTCCCCAAGAGTTTGACACGGAGCCTAATCTAGCATACGAATCACCCACTCTAGAGAGCCACCCACAGCCTAGAAAGTCTAGGTAGCGTCTCATGAATCGAGGTCTCCTCCTTTTCTCATAATAGGCATCATTAGCATTCCAAATCCTAAGGGTGATATAACATGACACTATCACTCCTGAATGCATTATCATTTGTCCACTTCACAAGGTCTCGCAAGATCCTAAACAAGGGCCATGTCAGCTGTTCTTTAGCCAAAGATCTGACAGAGGGTACCGTACACCAAGAGCATGTCAGCTACCTTTATGGTGAGGGCCTTCCATATCAACAAGGGACATGTCAGCTGCCCTTTCAATTGACTCATTTCGGGACAATATCTTCGTCCAGAACACGATATCTGCTCCATAGCTCAAGCGCAAGAATGAGGACAACAACAACCATATCCCTCCAAGATCAAAGCAAAGTTAGAACATCAACACTCCCCTAGCCAGCAAGCAACATACAGTCTATAAGTCAGAGCCAAAGTTGAACTCCCCAAAGATCAATTAGTAGCACGACAATGAGCCTGGAGAATTGTCAGAAATCATCTAGCAAATCCTTCTTATTTGAGGAAGAAATAATGCCCTCATAAAACCTTTATCCGGTCAAGCCCATGTATTAGTGTAGAATCGGAGGAACAGCTTACTTGGATCAATCATCATCATCCTATAGCATCGGTGGCATCAAGAAAACGATCAAAGCAGTGACACAACAAAGCAAACAAGCTGCAGACAAAGGTAGGTCTCTGGACCAACAAGCAAGTTGCAGATAACCCTTATCCTCTTGTCTCGTGACTCCTCTATATCCGAAGGAGATCCGAGCCGCTGGTTCCTTGAATCCTAGGACCAGCTTTTATCCCTTTGTCTTGTGACTCCTCTAAGTCCGGATAAGATATGAACTACTGGTTCCTTGAATCCTAAGACCAGTCTTTATCCTCTTGTCCCGAGACTCCTTTAAATCCAAAGGAGATTCAAGTTGTTGGTTCATTGAATCCTAGGACCATCTTTTGTCTCGTGACTCCTCTAAGTCAGCAGAAGATCTAAGATGCTGGTTCCTTAAATCCTAGGACCAGCCCTTATCCTCTTGTCTCATGACTCCTCTAAGTCCGAAGGAGATCTGAATTGCTTGATCCTTGAATCCTAGAACCAGCCTTTATCATTTTGTCTTGTGACTCTTCTAAGTTCAGAAGAGATCCGAGTTACTGGTTCCTTGAATCCTAGGATCAGCCTTTATCCTTTTGTCTCGTAACTCCTTTAAGTCCAAAGGAGATCTGAGTTGCTGGTTCCTTGAATCCTAGGACCAGCCTTTATCCCTTTTGTCTCGCGACTCCTCTAAGTCCAGAGGAGATCTAAGCTGTTGGTTCCTTGAATCCTGGACCAGCCTTTATACTCATGCCTCATGACTCCTCTAAACCTAGAGGAGATCTAAGCCGTTGGTTTCTTGAATCCAAGAACTAG
The DNA here is from genome assembly GCA_024699735.1 of Posidonia australis. Taxonomy (NCBI): domain Eukaryota; kingdom Viridiplantae; phylum Streptophyta; class Magnoliopsida; order Alismatales; family Posidoniaceae; genus Posidonia; species Posidonia australis. The sequence goes on from JAMKQA010031618.1 coordinate 7,898, forward strand.
CTTTTATCCCTTTGTCTTGTGACTTCTCTAAATCCAAAGAAGATCTGAGTTGCTGGTTCCTTGAACCCTAGGACCAACATTTATCCTTTTATCTCGTAACTCCTCTAAGTCTAGAAGAGATCTGAGTTGCTAGTTCTTTGAATCCTAAGATCAACATTTATCCTTTTGTCTCGTGACTCATGTAAGTCTGGAGGAGATCCGAGCTGTTGATTCCTTGAATCTTAGGACCAGCCTTTATCCTTTTATCTCATGACTCCTCTAAGTCCAGAGTAGATCTGAGTCGCTGGTTCCTTGAATCCTAGGACCAGTCCTTATCCTCTTGTCTCGTGACTCCTCTAAGTCTAGAGGAGATCCGAGTTGCTAGTTCCTTAAATCCTAGAACTAGCCTTTATCCCTTTTGCTTCACGACACTCTACTATGTCCGGAAGAGATTCGAACTACTGGTTCCTTAAATCCTAGGACTAGCCTTTATCCTTTTGTCTCATGACTCCTCTAAATCTGGAGGAGATCCGAGCCACTAATTCCTTGGATTCTACGACCAGCCTTTATCCCTTTGTCTCGTGACTCCTCTAAATCCTGAGGAGGTTTGAATTGCTGGTTCCTTGAATCCTAAGACCGGCCTTTATCCATTTTGTCTCATGACTCTTCTAAGTCCAAAAGAGATCCAAGTTGCTGGTTCCTTATATTCTAGGACCAACCTTCATTCCTTTTGTCTCACGACTCCTCTAAGTCTGAAGGAAATCCGAGTTACTGGTTCCTTGAATCCTAGGACCAACCTATATCCCTTTTTTTTCGCGACTCCTCTAAGTCTGAAGGAGATTCGAACTACTGGTTCCTTGAATCCTAGGACCAACCTTTATTCTCTTGTCTCGTAACTACTCTAAATCTAGAGGAGATCTGAGTCGCTAGTTCCTTGAATCCTAAGACCAACCTTTATCCCTTTGTCTCATGACTCCTCTAAATCTGAAGGAGATCTGAGCCGCTAGTTTCTTGAATCCAAGGACCAGCCTTTATCCTCTTATCTCGTGACTCCTCTAAATCTAGAGAAGATCCAAGTTGCTGATTCCTTGAATCCTAGGACCAAGCTTATCCTCTTGTCTCGTGACTCCTCTAAGTTCAGAAGAAATGCGAACCGCAAGTTCTTTGAATTCTACGACCAGACCTTTATCCTTTTGCCTCATGACTTCTCTAAGTCCGGAGGAGATCCGAGCCATTGGTTTCTTATGTCTATGGACCAACTCTCATCCTATCTCGCTTTTTGGGCCAGCAGCCCTAATCACTCGATCGACATCCATTATAATCTCAAACGCCCCTTCTGCCTGAGCTGATAACTCTAACCATCTAACAATGAGTCTATCAACTCATCATAGGATTGATAATCCTAACTATCCAGTAATGAGTCTGTCAACTCGTTACTGCGTTGATAACCCTAACTATCTGGTGATGAGCTTGTCAACTCATCACAGGGTTGATCGCCCTAACTACTCAAGCGACAAGCACATTAGTCTTGTCTAGTGGCCCCTTTTGCATGGGTTCGGATTGGCCACTGACCTGTCACCTAGCATTACATTGCATTATCTCTAAGCATTTCATAGCATAATAGGCAACATACATAGCATCACGTAGTAAATGACCTAGTGTCCCATCACATCACTTTGCAATGTGCCCCTAGCAGAGTCTGCATTGCATCCTGTAGTATGGCCAGGCACACCACCACATTCTATTGCATCCTACTACATCAAATCATGCCCCTACGTGTCCTTAAGCAGAGTCAGTCTTTACACCACATAGCTTCAGACCAGCATGACCTAGCATTACTTTCTCAATGCGTTGTCACACTCCACGCAACCACACTCAATCCCTCCATTTCACGTCCACCCCACCATCACATGAATTACATCGTTTCGCATCAATTTTGCTTATATATCCTCAAGCGAATGGCACCCTTCGTTTGAGCTCTATCCTGCTCAACATGCATCATTTGCATCGCTTTCACTTGTATATTCTCAAGCGAATGGCACCCCACGTTTGAGCTATATCTTGCTCAATGTGCATCATTTGCATCGCTCTCGCTTGTTTGTCCTCAAGCGAATGGCACCCTACGTGAGACCCATATCCTGCTCTACGCACAGCAATGCATCGTTGCAGCATACATATCACCTGCACCTTTCCATCCAACGGAGTACTAACACAATGGACATTAACGTAAGCACCCCGTCATCATCCAGCGTTTCAACTGTATCGCATCACGTCACATAGTCAATATTTGCATTATGTCAGCATCATCAACATTTGCAAGGGCCACGAGTTGTAACTCTCGGTGCATCCACCAGATAAGCAGCTCACAACTCCACAATAAGTACCACTCTCCAGTAACACACAGGCGAAATGTCTTGTCAACTCTAAGCATCGATCTCGGTTCCCTCAACCATGCTCAGGGAGAGGTATCTGTAGACATCCCGATTTTACAGTCACTTGATGATAGACTCCTTTAGAAAGATGCTTAAGTTGCGACCACCAAACCCAAAACGCTAAGTCCACCTAAACCCACTCAGGCCCTAAGCTCACTTAGGCCCACACATGCCCACTCTGATCCAATCAAAGCCAGTCAAAGTAAAAAAAAACCCATAATTAAAATTCAAATTAAAAATGACACTCACTTAAATTATTAAAACTCAAATTAATTAAGCTAAAAACCCTAACCACAACCAAGATCAAGTAAAATCCATTAAAAATTAAATCTAATTAAGTAAAAACCCTAATCAAGCAAAACCTAATAAAATCAATTAAAAATTAAATCTAATGAAGTAAAAACCTTAATTAAAACGAAAATCAAGTAAAACCCATTAAAAATTAAACATAATTAAGTAAAACCCTGATCCAAACAAAAATCAAGCAAAAAACCAATTAAATCAAAATCTAAATTAAATCCCTAATTAGATCAAATACAAACGAATTAAATCAAAACTTAAACTAAGTCCTTAATGAAATCAAGTAAAACTGATTAAATCGAAATTCAAAATTAATCAAACCCAAAACTTAAATTAACCAAACAAAACCCATTTAACCCCATTTCTAATTAAACCACCAAATAAAAGAAAAAACTTTAATCAACTTAAAGTAACAAAACCTAAATAAGTCATCCAAAACCAAAAACCAAATTAAACTCATAAATCATTAATCCTAAATTAAAATCACCAAAATAAAAAATTAATAAAACCAAAACGTAAAAACCTAAAATCCCTTAAAACCTTTAAAATCATAAAAGCCCATCTCCACAGCCCACAAAAAAGCCCACCATTTCATTTCAATCTCCCCCTCAAATGAAAACTTAGGGATGCCAAAAATAATTTCAATGCCTCTTCTCTGACAGACCCCGCGATCTCCAATGTTGATTCCTCCAACAGCAACAGTCATGTGAGATCCCCGGTGGAGCCCTAACAGCCCTCCAATTACATCCAACGCTCCTCATCCACTAGAGAGGAGAATCAACAACACTAGAAGGCTCGACCAGTGTATAAAACACCTCACCACCGATTGAGACGAGATGGCCTTCTGAAACCCAGACGACCCTATCAAACCTAGAAGAATTCCCCTATCGAACATCCAAAACTCAAGGCCTCCTCTTCCAATCCCTCTTGTAACCCAAAGCCTCCGCAGCCACCATCGCCAGAGTAGCCACAACCAGAGGACGTCGCCACCAGCACAGGAGGACATCCCGACCATTCCCTAGGTAATTTTTTTCATTTAATTTCGAAATATCTTCCCTTAGTTCTAGCGAGCCCATTTTCATTCTCCAGGTGTGTTTCGCCGGAGTTATCACCCCCTACACGCCATCTTCACCTCCTCCGGTGGTGGGCTCACTACCACCGATGAGGCCTATGGCCTCTTGAGTCGAGATAAGGCCTAGTGCCTCTCCCCTATCTTCCTCCTCCTCCTTCCCGAGCCTCCGACACTCAGGAAGGAATTTCCTTCACCTCTGCAATGTCTTCCTCGACGCCTATAGGTCGTCTCCATGGAGCCCACGACGGGGGAAGCACCCCAGGTCGTTCCAGTCTCGCCTGCAACTCCCGAGAGTCTCACCGTGACTCCCTAAAGATCCTTTGGTCCTTGCACATACCTTTCCGCCACCGGACTACCGTAGCCACCTCATCATCATCTTCCCTGACACCGACAGACCACCTCGCTGAAGCTCGAGATGGGGAGAACAACTCAGGCAACCCTAACATTGCCCAACACCCCAGGGAGCCTCCTCGCACCTCCCTCAAGCTTTTCTGACCGTCGCCTTGTGCTGCCGCATCGCCTCCAATCCGTCGTCAGAGTTCCGTCAGAGCGAAGACGTCGATGATCTTCGAATGCTTCTATTTAGAGGTAAGTCCTCGACATTTCATATTCATTGCACTCAGGTTCTCAGATTTCATCACGTTTAGGTTCCTAGGTTTATTTTTATCCCATTTAGGTCCCTCATGCACCACTAGGATGCACCTAGCTAGCATAAGAATGGTGCACAAGACTGGCACGCATGCCTCGTGCACTAGACAGGCGTAGTAGCCTGTTTCAGTGCACAAACACCAAGTAGATCCTTGATTTTATCATCTATAAGTCCCTGAGTTTTCGTTGCATATAGGTCTTTAAGTTTTCCCTGCATCTAGGTCCCTAGGATCATTATTTTCTTGCATTTCAATCCCTGGAGTTTTACCTTCATCACAGTTGAGTCCCTGAGTCCACTGTAATCTTTACATTTAGGACCCTAGACTTTCTTACTATTGCATTTCAATCCCTTACTTTATGATTATTGCATGTGAGCTCTGGTTTCGCAACTCGTGATTTCCTTGCACTTTTTGTATCCCAAACTCTATAAGTTTTCATCTTGTATATGAGCTACTCTTTTGCATCTCGGATTTCCATAAGTTAACGTTTCTTTTGCACTTTAGCCCTTACATTTGTTTTCCTTGTGCATGGTAGGTCATTTTGCACCTTGACCCTCACATTTGTCCACTTCATCACACCCCATAGATATTTTGCATTTAGGAAACTACATTAGCCAATTTTATCATCGTATCCAGTCATTTTGCGCTTTTGACCTTGACTTAATCCATCATCGAGTATCATGCATCTGCACTTTCTTCGAGGTTTTCGATTTCTCAATCGCATACATTAGAGCAATGACAATTAGTGCCTGTTGTTCTTGTGGACCAAATATGATTCAAGACACAGGCAGCGCTTCTGAGCACACTAGGAGCATGTTTTGGTTTTCTCTCACGTCCCAATTCCTTTCCCGCACACATTTTTTCAAAATTGCATGGCATAAGCATCAATGCCTCTAGACATACATTAATTGGCAATCAAGCCAACATAGCCACATAAAACGAGCAAGAAGCCTCGAAAAATCGACTCGTCAAGCATGTAGAGGTACCTAACACCTTTCTCATGCATAACAGGAGTCTTTATCCTGTGTCAGGCCTACGATGACCATTGTGTCCCACTCCTAGGCATGGAATCATATTTTCGAACCTCACTTGATTTTCTGGCATCATTTTGCATCCAATTTTCCTTATCCTTCCGTTCAAAAGGCCAGATAGCGACTCCGATTTTGTCTTTCGTGCACCTTCACCTTTTGACATAGCTGTGGCCTTCTCCCTTTACACCCTCCATGCCTTCTTTCTTGCATCATACACACACTTCCAACTCATTTCAAGCTTGATTTTCCCATTGTTTCCCAGATTTCTTCCGACTTTTACGATTTTTAATTTGATTTGGTTTTCCATTGCCCAAAGGCGTACATTAACAAGCTTAACGCCAACATTGACCTGAATGAGGATTATTTTCTCCCATTTGATTTTCTCGAATTTCTTCAAGTTTCCGCCAATTTGCATAACGCTTTCCAAGTATTTCTGATTTTCACAATTTTCCTCATCACCCATGAGCATATAATAAAGTGACATTTTCAATACCTACATTGTCCCTTAGATTATTTTCCTTATAATTTCTTTCTCTTTTATTCATTTCTTTGATTTGGCATGTTTTCACGGTCATCTTAGGAATGTTTATTCAGAATAGACAAGCATACACATAATAGACCATTAGCAAGCAGGAAACCTAGAAAAATTGATTTCTTCACACATAGGAACATGCATAACAAGAATCCTTACCGTTTCTCTGGCCTGCATTGATTTGTACACTACATCCATTAGACATGGAACATGCATATGTTTTCTTCGCCTTGATTTCTTTTGATTTTTCCTTTTTGTTTGGTTTTCCTCGTCTTTCCATTAAAAGACTAGGTGACGACTTCTAACCCCTTCCTCATGCATAACAAGAATCCTTACCGTTTCTCTGGCGTGCATTGATTTGTGCACTACATCCATTAGACATGGAACATGCATATGTTTTCTTCACCTTGATTTCTTTTGATTTTTCCTTTTTGTTTGGTTTTCCTCGTCTTTCCATTAAAAGACTAGGTGACGACTTCTTTTTTTTATCCTTTTTTATCTGTCCTTCGTGTTTCCAAGTCCAGTCTTCTTCTTCGGATTCACCATCTTTGTCATGATCGTATCGGAACTCCTCGTGTGCTTCCATATACATTGGAGAACCATGCAGGGTTCCACCGACATGGTCACAGTTTCTAATTTGATTCCTAGATGCATGATAGTTTGTGGATGATTATAGATATTATTGTAGAATTTATTGTGCAATTGTGGACCATAAGTATTTATTATTTGAGGTGAATAATGCTCTCATGTGGTTGTTTGTTGATTTCTTGTGCCTCAGGCAACAGATCGCCATGATTCTTATCCCAATTAGAAGATCACATCTTCATTTTGATATATTACTTGTGTGGTTTAGTGGCTTGTTTGCAAGGTTGGGACATTGGGTCCCATTATTAGGTGTGCTAGGATCATCTGATTCGATATGTCCAATTATTTTGATATGCCGTTTTGAACTTCTAGAATGTCCCTTTGTTCCAGATTTCGATCGACCAAACATTTTCGGTCTGTCGATCTGGATCTTAGGTGACTCGTGCCACTCGTTTTGCGCTAAGATCGTAAAATGAATTAGAAAGATTTCACCTGAGGTGTGGTTAAAATAAAAGATTACATGACTTAAAGATACTAAATCTTCCCCTAATGTTAGACTAGACTTTAGGAATCACGAATTACCCTAAATCTAGATATTGTTTGGATTTGGTGTACAATGCACTAAATGAGATATTTAATGACACTATGTGGGTGTTTGACACTAATCTAGTTGTGCTCCCAAGGAACACGAGTTAATAAGTGTCTTACACTTTGACTTCAGAACTTAGAATTCAGGACGTTATTTGTGTAACCAAGATACCTAAGTGTTCGACCTACCTTAAGGAGGGGAAATGCCTTTAAGGTTGCGAGCTATCCACTTAAGATAAGGTTTGCGTATTGTGCAGTTTCTCCTAGGTGACCCTTATCCCTAGGAAGTCTTGTGGTTGTTGTTTTGAGTTGTGATTTTGACTTCAAGCTTTGTACTACTTTGGTGCAATGTTTTGTGGTATTTTGAAAGGATAATTAATGGTTTTCAAAATGATTTTCCAAAAGATTTTGAAAAGAGAGAATGCATAAGTTTACAAATAGTTTTAGAAAGAGTTTTTCGATTTTCTGTTTGTGAAGGGCCAATAGACCGAAGAGTCGTATTGTCTGCATTGGGAGATGTATGTCACATTCCTGGGTGGTCGAGAACACCACTTAAGTTGATCTTGAGACCAAGAGGTTAAAGTATGTTCATCGGATTTTTGAGGTATGACACTCCTGAATAGTCATTCACGAGACCGATGCTAAGGTCTGTGGGATGAGATACTGACTGGACTCAGAGGTATGACCCTCTGTTTGTACCTAGGGATATCGTGACAGTGGACTCAAGAGCTATAAGACTCCTACATAGCTAGGTTTGATACTCTGAGAGTTACAAATACCGATACTTGTAGGTGTTGACTGAGTCTAGGAGTGAGAAGCCTCTAGTGGTTTGAAGCACTGAGCTAAGACACCAATGGACGTATCCTATGATGTGTCCTCAGTGACAAGACAGCTTGCCCAGGTGGAATGAGCAGCTTTCCCAGGTGGAGATTACTTTTGAGAGTCCTACAGGTGGCGAGACTATGAGACGAACAAACTCCTCCACAAGGTGATTGTTCGTAGTAGTGCAAACGCCATGGTCGCTCCTTAATAGACTACTTGTAGCCAATGTTGATTGCTTGGTGCCGAGTAGTACGACACGTTATGTGTGCTCGTGGTCTTGTTGAACTCTAGTTCATGAAATCAGGCTCTCGCATATAGGAGAATGTGGTGTGCACTCGTGGTGGTAGGGTGTTTTAAGAGTAGTAGCTCTGTAGTTTTAGGCCTCGTAGAGACTATGGTGATACACCAGTGGAACGTGTTTTGAGAGCAGTGACTCCGTGACTTTGGTATTGTTGCTTGGGTCTAGAGAGGACCGTGTTGTGCAGAGCAAGGACTCTATAACTTGTGTTTTCATGATTGTTGTAGGTCTTTTGGATGCTATAGAAAGCATTCAAGCATCGTTGATTGTCTAGTCTACGTAAAGAGTGTATAGGATCAGCTTTTGTGGCTTTTAGGCTTGATTTAACATGAATGGTCTTTTCAAGGGTGCATAAAAAGTTTTGTATGAGCATGCATATGATTTTGGAAAGAAGAAAATGAAATAATGATTTTTAAGACATGATTTTGAGATTTACTGCCTATTGGGCAATAGTAGATTGCCCTATTATGGTGTTGAGGCATCCACGTTTGATACTTGTACTTGTTTGTGTGGAGTGTAGTTACGCCTGCTTCCTCGACTTGGTGTGTCAAGTTGTTAGTGGCATGCGTATTAAGTGACCGATTGAGTGGTCACTCATGTGTGCTCTAATTTCTATTTTTGACAAGTACAAGATAAAAGCTAGTTTTGCTAGTGCACATAGGAGGAGTCACGCTGCCACACATTAGAGATTATAGTGAGTTTATAATTTAGTTCCATATCTATTATTCATTAGATTTATTTCTGTTGAGTGTACTTAAAGTTAATTGCATAAGTAATATAATTGTAATTGAAATAAAAACATAAAAGGAAAAAATGAAATTATGTAGCTAGGTTGAGTAATAACGACTTGGGAATTGTTACAGCATATATGAGAGGTTCAGTTTCATGGTGTTCCTATGTCCATTGTGTCTGATAGAGACACAAGGTTTACCTCAAAGTTCTGGAAAACTCTACAGGAAACTTTCAACACGGTGCTCAACTATAGTACAACTTTCCATTCTCAATCGAACGATCAAATAGAAAGAACCATCCAGACACTAAAGGATATGCTTAGAATATGTGCCTTGAATTTGCAAGGGACCTGGGAGGACTACCTATCAATGATTGAGTTCACCTACAACAACAGCTACCACTCGAGTATTGAGATGACATCATAAGAAGCATTGTATGGTAGGCCATGCAGATCGCCCGTGTGTTGGAACAAAGATGGTGAACGTCAGTTACTTGGTCCTGAGATTGTACAGTTACACGCAAACAAGGTAAATCTGATCTATAACAAACTAGTACCTGCACAGAGTCAACAGAAGAACTATGCCAATCAGAGGCAAAGACCACTGAAGTTTCTAATGAGAGCCTATGTTCTTCGAGATGTCGCTCATTAAAGGCATGATTAGATTTAGAAATTATGAGAAATTAAATCCTCGTCTATACCAAATCACATAGAGGATTGGTGAGGTGACTTATAAGCTTGATTTACTACTAGAGTTGTCATATATACACAACGTATTCCAAGTTTCCATGTTGAGAAAGTGTGGTTGACGCATCACAAGTAATTCTAATTTAGTCAAAGGTATTCTAAAAGAATTTGACCTTTCAAGTAAATTTCTTAGCAAAATCTTCACTATTACTCGTAATATCTATGTTATGTCTTTGCAAAAATTTAAAAAAATAAAAAGAAATAAAAAATTACGAAGACTAAACAAAAACATTATCCTCACAAAGTCCTCACAAGTTATAAAAAAATTTAAAATTTCCTATTAACGACACAACAAAAATTTAAAGTTTGAAACTTATCGCAAACTAATAAGATCATTTTCCAATATCCTATTAAACAATATGGATTTAATAACAACCAAAATGGATATTTTCAAATGCATCCTTATCAAACACACAACTCCATGTTAATTTCCTAAACCAGAGGTAAACCGAGAGGAAGATTTTATTCACAAAGATAAAAGCAATATGCAACTTGAGAAGAATAACTCTCACAAAATTATTCAAGCGATGGATGATTCTTTTGGTTGCTTACCTGAAGTGTAAATGAAATTCCTAATTAAGCAAAGCCACAACCAATATAAACAAATAAAAAACCATAGTTGTCAACAAACAAATCGAAGACAGATGTTACAAACTACAGAATACATGAAGACAAAAAGGATGAAAAATGATGTCACTTACAAATGTCTCAAATTTCGTCTACTCCCAACCCAAAGAGAAATAGAAACTATGTAACAGAGTAATCTACTACCAGCTTAAATCCCAAAATCCATCCCACTACAAGGAAGAGACAAAACATATAGTGACAAATTACCATTCAAGAAGAGGGACAAAGGGGAAAAAACAATTCCTCATGATTTCATCCTATCTATATAATCACAGATCAAGAATTTTATTTCCTGCTAATCAGAAGAGATTTAGAGTCTATTTGTGTCTTGAAAATAAAAGAAAATGAAAAATATTAATCAAAGAAAAACCAAAGAAAACAGAAACCAACGAAATTTATTGTCCATTTGACCAAATTTCTAATATTTGTGCTTATCATTGGAAACAAACAAAAACATGTTTCTATTGAGATTCTATATTATACCCACAAAAATGAAATCTTCTTGATTTTTATACTTTGAAAACGAACAAAAACCATTATCTTTTCCAACAAAGATACAAACACTACTTAAAAAAGTAATCAAAAGAAAACTAATTTCCTTTCCTTTATTTCCTTTAGATTATGACACAATTCTCCCCTTAACGTAGATTGGAAAGCTATAAAGGCATTATTGTTGAAGCTCAACATCATTGGCTCTTTGTTCCCTGTTGAATGAAACGATACAGCTTTAAAGGACATGAGAATAGAAAACCTCATCTTACTACAATTCTTCTTCCTAATGAAGTTAATTCTTCTTCCTAATGAAGTATACCAGTGCAACCCATTAGGCCAAGTGAAGTAATTGAAAGGAGGGAAATCATTCCTCATTGCTGCATCCAAGTAGAGGATGTCCTAGATGAAAGCAATCCCCTACACAAACATGGTTTTTTTTAACAAGAAAGATCTTTCAATGTCTATGATCAAACTATAACATACCTTCGGGCTTGGGACAAAGTTGAGGGAGTAGAGAGGATTTATTAAATGAAACAAGCATTGCTATTTATAGGAGATTAAGAAAAGAAGAGTAGAATTATGGCTTTTAAGTTTTCAACCACCACACTCTTTGCTTTCAGTTTTGGAGAAGTTCTTTGCTTTCAAGGCAGCCTAAAGTGTAAATAAGGTGAGTCCGATTCACTGAAATACATGCAACTTGTCACAACATAAAATTCTTCAGATAGGCGCAATGCAAAAGAAACTCTACAGGATTTATAATTTATGCAAGAAAATGAACAAAGTTTGGACAGCAATGACATATAACTACATGCCTAATAGTGATATATTTTCACTTTTTTGCAATAAAGACGAATAAACATGGAAAATTTCTTTCAAGATTTAGTTACTAGGACAATTACAGCCCATATTGATAAAATAACACCAAAATTATACTTCACTGCATCAAAATTTGTGTGTTAGCAAGGACAGAAATACAACCATGATAAAATAAAATTACTGCAATAAAAGTTACCATTTGGGAAAAATTCATGCCACTCATAGTTAGTTATATCCTCAGTCCTATAATCATCCAGGTTGGTTCAATTAATGGTGATATCTGTCAACCAGAAGAATAAAATAAGGTTCTTGTCACAAGAAACGCAGATTAACTTCATGTTTCTGTAATCGACATGACTACCAGTTAAACATTGTTGACTACTCATGAATTATGTAGCCATCATTATATCACTGTAAAATGCCCAAATCATGTCTAGAGATTTCCCTAAATAACATCAGTACAACTGATCAAGTTAAGTGCCAAATAATTTCTACAATTAGCTATTACAATATGAGTCTGAATTGATTATGAACATAACAAACATGACATGTATATACAAGTACAAAAAATGTTTGGCTTGATTATTAGATATGATTATCCAATTTTTGTTGATGCTTATCCACTAAAAAAAGAAACCAGTTGCAAATCGCCAAACCAATGGTAAATGATTGTAAATATGTGCCATAAACATGTAGCAAGGCAAACGGTTATCAACAACTGTGCCTTAATCCCACAATAAAGGAAAAGGTTATCCATGTTTAATTTATCACAATAACAATTTTATCACTGGAGACATGCCTAGGCAACTCCATAGAAGCAACAGAGAATAAGCTGGTCAATATGCCGATTGAGAAAAAGGAAGGTCCTTTGGTTAAGTAGTTGTTGGATGAGATAATAGACACATTCCTGAATTTAGTGTGATATATTTTCACTTTTCAGACAAGCTGTTAATTCTGATGGTAGCTAATTTAACAATCTACAAAATACAAGAGCATAAACAAATGTGATAAGGAAATACAATTTCTGAAAAATGTAATTGTTATGAGAGAAAATCAAAAAATTCTCTATTGATTAGTGAAGATTACATATATATAGGTATTAGACACCCTATAAATATACGGATATCCAATAATCCATTTAACCATAACATACATCCCCACTTATTCTAACACTCCCTCTCAAACTGGAGCATACATATTAATCATGCCCAACTTGTCACATAAAGATCCAAACACACCCACTACAAGACCTTTGGTGAATATATCTACTAATTATTCTGAAGAGTGCTATCCCAAGAAGGTAGTGACTGCTCGATAGAGGTGCTTTCTGGTTTGCATCCTAGAAGACCTGTCTCCTTTAAAAGATCCAATACATACTTCCTCTGTGATAAAGCCATCCTACCATGTCCATATGCAAACTCGATCCTTAGAAAATAACGAGGCTTTCCCATGTTTTTGGTCACAAAATGTCTGTGAAGATGGACCTTACCTCTGTAATTCCTTCTGTATCACTCCCAGTCACTAGAATGTCATCCACATACACAGCCAGTAGACACATCCACGACCTGTATACCTATAAAACACTGAGTGGTCCACAACACACCGTTGAAAACCACCATCAAGCACAACTTGGCTAAATTTCTCGAACCACACCTTGGAACTTTACTTTAACCCATAGATAGCCTTCCGTAATCTGCATACACAATCCTCCTCCTGAGCAACGTACCCTGGAGGCTGCTCCATCAAGACTGTCTCAGTCAGATCGCCATAGCGGAAGGCATTCTTGACATCAAACTGACACATATCTCAAGAATGATTCAATGCAAAAGACAACAGCATCCGAATAGAATTGAGACGAGCAATCGGTGAAAAAATTTCCTCGTAATCAATGCCATATGTCTGAGTAAAACCCCGAGTAATCAATCTAAGCTTATATTTGTCAATACTGCCATTTGCTTTGTATTTGATAGTATACACCTACTTGCAGGTGATCACTATAACCCTAGCAGTGCGGACCACTAACTCCCATGTGTCACGACTAATAAGTGCCGCAATCTCTTCATCCATAACAGTCTTCCAATGTGGAAGAGAAAGTACCTCCTCGTAATTCCTAGGAATGGTCAGAGAATAGAGGGACAAGGCAAAACTACGGAAACGAGGGTGTAGAGCATCATAAGATACAAAATGAGAAATAATATGAACTGTACATGAACGAATACCTTTTCGAAAGGCTATATGCATGTCTGAGGAACTGGTAGGCGGATTTGCAACTGCAGAGGAGGATGATCCGTCGTGAGGAGGTCCTGGAGGTTGCTGTCGTCGACGATATACCTGTAAGGATGAAGAAACTGGTGGTGGAACGAGTAGTGTAGACTGAGGATCAACATATTGCAACTCAACAACCGAGGGAATAGGGACAGACACACTGGACGGTGGAGGAACACTGTAATATGACTCAGACTCAAAGAAAGTAACATCAGCAGAGACATAATACCGACGAGTGGGAGAATGAAAACACCAATAACCCTTTTGAGTTCGCAAATAACAGACAAAAACACACTTAATTGCACGCGAAGACAGTTTGTCCAACTCAGGGAAAAGATCCTAAACAAAGGCCAGGAAGGGCTGAACTGTCCTAACAAGTGGACGGGAGAAACAACTAGCCATCACCAGTGACACAGCATGCGCCGGCGATGGCAACGGAACAGTCGGCTAGACGGTTGACAATGGACTGCAGGCCACGTACGGGCCTGCCGGCAGCGGAGGATGCCTTGGAGCACACAGGTGGGAAGCCTGAAGGCTAAGGGAGGGCGGGAGGTCACGTCCGACGCGGGACAGGCGACGACCGACAACGACGAAGGCGGTGGCCAGTGGCGAGTACGACAATGGTAGGCGGTTAGGATTTTTATTGTGTTTTCTCCCTATACTCTAACACCATGTTATGAGAGAAAACCAAAAAATTCTCTATTGATTAGTCAAGATTACATATATATAGGTAATAAACACCCCATGGATATACAGATATCCAATAACCCATTTAACCATAACATACATCTCTACTTATTCTAACAGTAATTATTGCTTTTTGGAAATTACATCAAGGATACAAATTGAAATGCATACTGATAAAATTGCATGTACCCTAATGAGTGTCTGAAGAACAATTACCTTACTGTACAAAACACTAATTCCTGTCTCACCACGTCTCACTTCCTAAAAACTACACATTAACGGCATCCCCAACAAATGAAATCGAAACCTCCTAAGAACAACTGTATGACACCAAAAAAGGAGGCTCCATTGACACCAAATCCATTAGATAAGAAGAAAATGATTGAATGAAGAGCATCCAGGTTGATGGTACTATCCTACTTGATGCTCTTCATTCAAAGAAAATTCTTTCCATAAACCACTTGACAAATACTTGCTTTATCAGGTTACAAATTCCCCACTAAAACAGATTTTTCCTGATTTGCACCAATTAGCAAAAAACAAGAAAATTAGTCCTGCAAAAATTGCCTTCATTCCCAACGAAAGACAACCTGGATTGTTTCATATGGATCTCAACCTTTCTATTTCTCTTCTTCCTAACCTTTATGCTATAATAGATTCTTTTATTCCCTCCATTGGTGAAGACCAAGAAATCTTTTACACAGTCAAGTGCTATTACAATCTCATTAATGATGGGGGTCTAGGATCCAAATTCAAAACAAGTATTTGGAAAAGCGGTTCCCCATTAAAAGTCAAAGTTTTTACTTGGTTTTGTCTTCATGACAAGATTCTTACCCTTAAAAATTTATCCAAGAAGGGGTGGACTGGACCTCTTTACTGTGAATTCTATGGTTATCATGAAGAATCTAGCCACCACTTGTTCTAATCCTGCCCCCTTGCTGTCTCAATTTGAAACTACTTTATAAATAATGCTAGTATAGAAACTACGTTATAAGTGACGCCCGCAGGGGTGTGGTGGTGTGTGGAGGGGGGAATGGAGGTGTTGATTCTTCAAATTAACATCCAAGCACATTGGGATCCAATTAACAATACAGCAGCGGGTCAGGATATTAAAGGTGCTGCTGCAGTTGCTAGTGGGGTTTGGAGGATTATTGAGAATGAACACTTATGCCTATTGAGAATGAACAATTATGCCTATTAACTACTTGTGACTATCTCACATCAAATAGGAAGCAAGCTTTTGTTGTCTTTGGTAGCGAATGTTGTTTTTTTTTTTGTTGGCAATTTTCCCCAAGATATTTTCCATTTACTTTTCAATTCCAAGTGTTCGTCAAGTATGTCCGTTTGATCAGAGACTGAGAAAAAGAGTCTATGTAAACATATTCAATATTAAGCAAGAACATAGAGAGAAACTTCTAATCTAAAATTGCAAACCATCACTATCTTAAATAGATAGTGAAACAAATCCAGCTGTTTTGAAATAAAGCAACATAACATATAAATTGGATGTGATACCTGATTGTAGTAAGTTGGCATCCAAGTGAGAAGAATGGAAGTACCCCTACTGTGGCAAAAGTGAGAAGCAATAAGAGCACAAACAGGGTGCTTTGATAAGATCAGCCTCCACGGAATCGACTTCACTGGTTCTTTTGAAACACTGTTCCCAATAATAAGCTTCTTTTCTTGAGAACTGAGTTCAGGATTGTCTAGAGGTGGAACTGTGTGCCTTATGTCAATGCCAGAGCAGGAACAAAGGACTACATAAATACAGGCAGATGAGACACAAAAAAATTGCCAAAAATAATTTGATGAGTGGAGAATCATGTACCTTGTTCAGCCTATCGCAAACCAGACTTTCTCCAAGAGAACCAAATCAATAGAAAACTGAAGGCCAGCCAAGGTT
Organism: Posidonia australis; assembly: GCA_024699735.1. NCBI lineage: Eukaryota > Viridiplantae > Streptophyta > Magnoliopsida > Alismatales > Posidoniaceae > Posidonia > Posidonia australis. Next base: position 24,451 of record JAMKQA010031618.1, read on the forward strand.
ATGTATTGGGAGAGGTGAAAACGCTAGACCAATCACTGACCCAAGGTACATAAAGGTGTAAATCGGAACGTATCAGGCCAAGCCGACCTAAAAAAATTTTGGCCGACCTGATTTTTGTGGACGGACCAGGTTAGACCGAGCCACGAATAAAACTTCCCAACCGGGCACAGTCCACGGTCCGCTAGTGGACCGGTCCACGGGTCGGCCCAGGCCAGGTCGGATCGGACCGATTCATATATTTTTAAATTTAAAAAAAAATTATTATTAAATAATTAATATATAAATTAAAAAACTTGAAAAGATATTCAACACTTTACATTAACAATTAAATTAAAAAATTTATTTATTATTAAATAAATGATGAAATTTACATTTTACATTAATATCCTAGATACATAAAAAAACTTGAAATTTACATTTTTACATTTTTACATTTACATCAGATATTATGATATTCAACAATTTACATTTTTTACATTTACAAATTACAATTATTACATTAATATATATTAAAAATTATACAAAAAAAATTTATTCATATTTTTTAATCTGTAGCAGAAACTCCTATCCCGGTTGAAGTTGTTGTCTCTTCGTCCTTTGATTCATCGTTTAAATTTAAATTTTGTAGACGATCAACTGCATCATACCGATTTTTCAAGCAGAAAAAGGCTTCTACATATTTTCCTAATAAATTACATCTTTTATCACTTAAAACTTTTTTTCCTGCAGAAAAGGCAGACTCCGACGCCACAGTAGACACCGGAATCGTTAGTAAATCTTTAGTCATCTTAGAAACTACAAGAAACCTAACAGCAGTACTAGACCACCAATTTAATACATTTAAGTTATCTATTTCAATATCACTAAATGCAAACTCACATTTTAAATAATTTTCTAATTCATTACTAGTTGTTGATTTTACATATTTTCCTTCTTTCTTATTTAATCTACTTCAGAATGAACTACTACTACTACTACTATTGCTGCTATATGATCCTATAAAACTAGATGTATGTGCACTAGAACTACTTTCACTATAATTGTTAACATATTCTTCAAATAATGCATATAAGATTTCCTTAATTTTATTATTACATCCATCTATTTTTTCATTTTGATTCATATTACTAAAAATATCATCTATAAGTACAATGCAATTAACTAATCTATTTCTAAGATTCATGATTAAAGCTAAACATGACCACATTGATGGTTCATTCCAATAACTATTATATTTTTCTTCCATCATTTTAATAATATATTCAAATTGTGAGAATTGTCTATATTATTGAAAAGTATTTGTAATATTAAATAAATTAATTAAAACTAAACAATTATTAGAATAATATTAGCCAGATAATTGATTAGTTGTAGTATAAAATGGTTCTAAGAATGTATGAATTACATTAAATTACATTAGCATTATTCCAATCTTCATCATTTAGTAAATAATTAAATCTTAAATTATAATATGTCGTAATTACATTACTATAAGATAAACATGAAGTTAACATATCATATGTTGAACATCTAATTTAAATTTTTTAGCTTTTATACCTTGTTCTGCACGTAAATATCTACATTCTTGAAATCTTTCACCTGATTTTCGAATAAATAATATAGTTGCTTTTATATTTTCTATATAAAGCCAAATGCTATGTATAAATTCTTGCAATTACATTTAAAATATGACAACACCTATAATGAAATAAATCACCATTTAATATAGGTTTTAAATTTCTTTCTAATATTCCTACTACAATATTATTATTAGAAGCATTAACAAAAGATATTATATTAATTTTATTATATATTTTAAATTCTTTACTAATATCTTCTATAATATTTATTATGACTTTTCCAATATGTAGATGATCAAAAAGTCTAAAAGCAATTAATCTTTTTTGTAAATTCCATTATATATCTATCTAATGTGCTGTTAAACATAAATAAGGAAATTATTTGGACCTGTCCAAATATCACAAGTTAATGATATTTTACATAATAAACTAAAAAACATTCCAATTAAAATGTCTTTATCTTTTTTAAATGTTTTATAAATTATATTTTTAGTAGTATTCCTAGAATAACCTTTAAATTGTGGGTTTAAATAATTTTGTACACAACTTTCAAATCTTTTATTTTCAGAAAAATTAAAAAATTGTTCATTTTGTACAATAAATTTTGTTATACCATATTTTGTTTCTTCTGTATTATATTTTCAATTAACTATTCCACTAGAACCAACATGTAATTTAGATTGTCTTAAGTAGGGGTGTACACAATTTGGTCAGAACTAGTTAATCGAACCGAACCGAACCAAACCATTATTAATGGTTCGGTTTGGTTCTCAAATCTTAGAACCATCCTTAGTGGTTCGATTCTTAGTTCTGAGTGTGGTTAATTAAATCGAACCAAGAACTGATTTATATATTAATATTATATATATATATATATATATTCTCAAATTTACATGTTCAATATCCCATCAATTCTAATTTATATTACCACAAGATGTAATCATCATTACTTAGTACTTACTTCCATAATCACAAGTTTATAATTATTTACAATCTTAACCGAGAATCGAACCAAACCGACCGATTTTTGAACGGTTCGGTTAGGTTCGGTTCCAAGTATACACATGGTTCGATTTAGCTCCAATATAGTCAAAACCGATAGATATGGTTTGGTTCATGGTTCTTGACAGAATCGAACTGAACCATGTGCACCTTTAGTCTTAAGTCTGTATTATCATCTTTATTATGAACAGCTATACATTTTGTTATGTGCTAACAATATGACCTACACCTCCACTCCTACGACAAGTATATCCTGAACTACAATATTTACAATAACATTTATTTTCATTTATGGGATCTAAGATTACATGTCTCCAAATCCATGAGTTTTGCTTTCTAGATTTTTTAGTTTCTGTAGATTGTGTTTGTGTGGTTGTTATGGTTTGAGGTTCCTATTACTCTTCAGTAGGATTATACTCAAGGTTAAGGATATAATCATAACTTCCTACATTAAAAGGATAATCCATTTTTAAGACTAAAAAATGATAATAATAAAAAACCTTAACCCAAAAAACCCAAAACCTAAAAATAAAAGGATTAGAAGTAAAGAAATTTATGAATGCCTGCCGCTTAGACGGTTGGAGCTGGAGATAAAAGTTGGAATCTGGACCGAGTCGAGCCGACCCAGTTAAAAAAAACAAAGGCTCGACTGAGCCTGAACCGGGCCTTTGTTGACAGATCATGGGCCCAGCACGGCCCATGGCCCCTTGGTGGGCCGAGCCAGGCTCGGTCGGGCCGACCCACGACCCATGGTCTTTTTGGTTTGTTTTTTTTTTTTTTTTTAATTTCCAGGCCGACCCAACCAGGCCCAGCCCAGTCTAATTTACAGGCCAAAATGAACCTACTCTACAGGCCTGAGCGGGCCTGACACGTAGGCCCAGCACGGCCCATGACAGGCCTGGCACGACCCGATCCATTTCTGGAATCCACGGGCCCGAGCCAGACGGTCCATGGCCAGCCAGGCCTGATTTTCATGTCTAACTGGAGACCGAAGTTTGATAAAGAATGAAGACCGAAGTCCAAAACCAAATTTGTTTTCCACAAAGGAGAAGAGTTGAGAAATTAAGAGTGTAATGTAAAAAGATTGAAAATTGCAAAGGAGAGAAGTTGTGAAAAAATAAAAAGAATGAGGTGATATTTATAGAAAGAAAAAGAGAAAGTTCTTTGATTTTTTTTTTTTTAAATCAACGATTGCATGAACGTTACAAAGCAACATTCAGCAACCATTGCAACAACGTTCACATGAACGTTACTGCAACGTTCTTTTATTTTTGTATTAAAAACCAAGCCAACCCAGCCAGACCAGGCCAACTTAACGGGCCATTCGTGGACCTACTTAACGAGCCCAGCCCATGGCCCATAATGGGCCAGGCTGAGCCAATTTATGAGCCAGGCCACATGCCATTGTATACCAATGCTAATGATTTGTTTCTCTCTACAATAGGGACCATTTCGATAGAATGTTATCTATAGCAGGCACAGCAACGTCGTGTAAAAGCTCGACAATATTATCTCCGAAAAGATTAACAACTGAAAAGAAGCAAATCCCCACCTTGATCGAGGCTCAACGTCCAGCCCTAGAAGGTCCCTGAAGGGGTCATAATCAGGCTCCCATAAACAAGGACCACATCAATAAAACGACCACAAAGAGCTAAGCAACATATGTTTTCGGAAACTCCACTTCTTACTGGAGCAACAGGGTCTTTGTTTGGGGTAGAAGAGGACGAAGCACAAGAAACAACTGCACAGGTCGTCATCGTCAATAAGGCCGGGAACAGACAAAAGCTTCCAACAAAGGGACTTGATCTTGAGGGAGAGAGGGGAAGGGGAGGATGGGGATCTAGGGAGATCAAGATGAATCTAGAGGAAAAGGAAGGAGAAGCTGGAAAGTGGGAGTAAACAAGAAATGAAGGGTTTGGTTTGAAGAGAAGGTCATGGAGATTTAGGAAGGAAAAAAAGGAAGAGGGAAAATAATCGTGTGTGAAAAATTCAAGAATGTTTAGCGAGGACATGTTCCCATCCTCCCATGTTCTCACAACGTCCTTGCTATTGCAAGGACATGTCTTCGCGATTTCCTCGTGAAATCTAGAAATTTTAGTAGTGAGGAGAGAATAAAAAAAAGGAAGAGACAAAGGATTGTGACGTGAGAACAATAGAGAAAAAGCAAATTAAAGAAGAAGAAAAAAAGGAAAAAAGAAGAAGAAGGAGAGTGAGAGAGAGGCTTGTTTTTTTGCTTTCTCTCTTCGTTTCTCATATACATAGGGCTAATCTTGGAGCTAACAGTTTGTAAAGGTGCCAAGAACTTCTAGGATCGCGAGGGTAGGAGAGGAGACCTCGGAGAAAGCTTGTAGAGGCATTGGACGAGAGGACTACAACTGCCGCTTGTAGAAATAGACACCATCAAGGTACACATTCCACAAAGTTCTTTGCAATCGAATTCAAGTAGGAATATAAGCTTGCATGCTTGATTTGAATCTCATTCTTAGTTTTACAACATTTTAGATGGATTTTTACTTGATTAATTGGTGAATACATCCATTACTCATGCTACTGCAATTTCAGTCCCTATTTGATCTTACTACCTTAAATTGAATACATCTTGAGCTACAAATATTGAATTTCTGAGATCTTAGATGCGTTAAATAGGTGATTTCAATATATTTAATTTGGTATATTAGATAAATATTTCTAGATTGACTTGGATATTTGAATGTATAACTTTCAATGGCATGTTCACGTGAGTGCTCTGTTCATAATAAGGATATACAGGGATTGTTTTAATTATATCTTGAGATTTTCATACTAAATTTAGATATTTAAATATACGTTAGAAAGATAATTTCAAGATCCTTCCAATGATGTATGACACAGATTTTTATTGTATTATTTTGGATTCAAAATTGGGTGATTTCAGTAACAAGTTTTCGACTAAGTTTAACTTCCTAGAATGACCTTTGTGTCTTGATTTCAATGTATCTCAAGTTTTAAGAGTTTGATATTTAAGAAATTGATTTTTGTGGAAAGAAGACTGCGAGATGTTTAAAATGGTATATAATTTCACTATGTTTGGAGTAATAGATTTTAATTTATGATGTAATAAAGAATGCTCTGTGATTGACGGTGCGAGTACCCCACGTATTATCGACGAATATTGTGAACATTGTGCCATGTTCTGATCATAACTTGACCCTCATTTATCGAATTTCAAAGATTTAAGAGACCTTGGAAAGATGACTTAGAAATCCCAAAATCCGACGCTTGATAAAATCAATTCTAGAATTGTTGTCCAATTTACAATCTTATTACAACATATGATTAGTTTCTCATAGGAATATAAGAAAAGTCGTCTTCCCTCTTTAACTAAAAACTATTTGACTGTTAACTTAAAAAACGCTTGCATTATATGCACTATTTTGATTTTGTATTATATTTAACATATTAGAAACATTTTGTAGCTCTTATTACACATTGATAGATACATAAAAGAAATGTTATTGTACAAAAACCAAAAAGTAGAACTTAATGGTATCCATCAATTTATTTCATATCAAATATAATTCTTGATTTTATTAAAAAAAGATTACAGAGAATATATGCATTTGACCAATTGATTTTCTTGAATACACTTTCTTTCATTTCTATTCCAATTCATTTAGAGAGGAATCTTAACATCATAATGTGCAACTTTTTGCAAAATTAAATATTCTTAATTGTCTTCCTTACAATTTGTGGCACCATAATTCTCAATTTGATGTAGTAAAAACATTAAATATAACAAGTTATATTTATTACATATTGTTTATTAACATATAATGCACTCTAATATGCCATAAAAATAGGATTAGCAATGTATGTCATATCCTTACTATTATCCGCATTCAACGAGATAATAGTAAAGCATGATGTCATATTATTTACTATATAGCAAACTATATGATCAAATCCTTAGATGTAGTGACGATTAAGTAATGTGTTAGTATTATATATCAGTATTAAGTGTACTTATCTTAGTACACTTAATACGTCATTTGAATAATGTAGTTTGAATAAGGTTATCTAGATCACAAAGAATATCCAATTTAATATAGTAAGTCTATTGATAGACAATTATTAATATTATAGTAACTTTACTTATTGACATTATAACGCTATGATTAACTATGATTTATAATATTTAAATGATACCATTCAGTTATATTAACAATATTAATCATCTATAACTTATGTGCATTTACATGTATATCTGTCGCTACTATTAATAACTTATTATATATGAACATAAATTAATGATAGAGATAGATATACAATAATTTATGCCTATATATAATAAGTTATTAATAATAGAGACAGATATACATGTAAATGCACATAAGTTAGATGATTAATATTGTCAATATAACTGAATGGCATCATTTAAACATTATACAATCATAGTTAATCATAGTATCACAGTCCTGGTATTATGTTATAAAGTCAATAAGTAATAACATATGTACTTCAAGTTACTATAATATCAATAATTGTCTATCAATAGACTTAATATATTAAATTAGATATTCCTTGTAATATAGATAGCCTTATACAAACTACATTATTTAAATGACATATTAAGTGTACTACGATAAGTACATTTAATACTATATTAATACTGATATATAATATATTAACACATTGCTTAATCACCACTACATCTAAGGATTTGATCATATAACTTGCGATACTATTATCTCGTTGAATGCAGATAAGAGTAAGGATATGACATACATTGTTGATCCTACTTTTACGGTATATTAGAGTGCACTATATGTTAATAAACAATATGTAATAAATATAATTTGCCATATTTAATGCTTTTACTGCATCAAATTGAGAATTATGGTGCCACAAATTGTATGGAAGACAATTAAGAATATTTAATTATGCAAAAAATTATCCATTATGATATTAAGATTCCTCTCTAAATGAAAGTAAGTGTATTCAAGAAAATCGATCGGTCAAATGCATATATTCTTTGCAATCTTTTTAAAAAAAAATCAAGAACCATACTAGACATGAAATAAATTGATGGATACCATTAAGTTCTACTCTTTGTTTTTTGTACAATAACATTCTATTTATGTACCTATCAATGTACAATAAGAGCTACAAAGCGTTTCTAATATGTTAAATATAATACAAAATCAAAATAATGCACAAAATGCAAGCATTATTTAAGTTAGATAGTTTTTAGTTAAAGAGGGAAGACGATTTTTCTCATATTCCTATGAGATACTAATCATATGTTATAATAAAATTGTAAATTAGACGACAATTCTAGAATTGATTTTATCAAGCGCTGGATATAACCGTGCATCAAGTTAATTCATCATAAACATGATGAATTAACAGGAGATATACCCTAATCTCCTTATCACTAGAGGTTAAGGAGACTAAGGTATATCTACCCTGTGTGGTGTCCATATTCCCTAATTGGCACTAATCTTAGATCCTATAAACGTGGATGTAACAATCAGTAGTATACTCATTTCATGATCGGTGGGATATATCATAATCTTTAAGTACCATAATAATAAATGGTAGTGACAAATATAAAATTTTGAGAAAGTATTAGTATTCCACCATATAGATATTCAGGTTAAAGAACAATTGCATTATGTGCAGTATTTAGATTTTTTTATTAATATCTAACATATTAGAAACTTTTTGTAGCTATTATTGCAAATTGATAGCTACATAAATGAAATGTTATAGTACAAAAAAGAAAGAGTAGACGTAATGATATCCATTAATTTATTTCATTTCAGGTATGATTTCTGATTTTATTAAAAGAAGATTACAAAGAATATATGTACTTGACCAATTAATTTGCTTCAATACATTTCCTTTATTTCATTTCTATTCCATTTAACGGTGTAGATTACTCTGATAGATATTATGTCTCGAAATTCCTATATCCAGCTCTCTAACTTAGGGTTCTCAGGGATTACATCCACATTTAAAGTCATGTGCGAAATGTATTATGTGAGGCTTAATTAGGAGATTAGAGTATGTTGGGTACATTCCATGAGCAATGGATAATTACAAGATTTGAATCATGTAATTATCTCCAAGTTGTGCACATCGTGTGAATTTACCACATTTCATGCTTTGTTAACTACTCATCCTTAAGAGACTGCACACAAACAGCTGCTGAGAGATGACACAGTATCACACTTGTACATGGGAATAAAACATTTAGATTCACTGTTTGGATCAGCTGATTCTCACCGTATTATATAATTATTTTTGTACTCTAAATTGTAGAAAATCTAAGTATGTATCTTCTTTTTTTTGAAATTCTAGTACATGTCTTATTTCAATATTAAAAAAACTAAGTACTTCACCAATAGAAGATGGGCAATAGCTCATCATAACAGAACTTTTCATGAAATGGATTTTCTAGAGTAGTTCCTTGATATCTATTCCTTTTTAAATATGATAACTTAATAAAGCATTTCTTTCTTTTTCATTTTACGAATAACATATATTATCCCCTCCTCGTAGCATAGATTGTCTTCTGGTTGGTTGTACCAACATTAATAAGGGAAAAGGAGATCAAGCAGATAATGACAGTACTCCTACTTATCTTCTAGTTTCAATTCCTCCCAAAGGTTTACCAGAGCATATGCACAATGAGAAGGATGCATAAAACTATACATGTTATATGTATAGTTTAACTGATTGATATTTAAAAGTACTATGAGAGGTATCCTAATATTATGGTAGGGGAAATTCATATATTAACAGTAAGTATAAAACTATGACGTGTATAAGATATCCACCATAATATATGACGGATATTGGATTTGTATAATACCATTGTATATTAACAACATCGTACTTATAATAAATAAGTACAATGTTGATAATATACAATGGCATTATTCAAAAGTATTACACAGCATATCTAAGTGGATATCCGTTAGTTAGCTGATACTATATATCATAATGATAGCATGTTATATATAAGTATTTGGCGTAGTAGTTCTATTGATATTTATTAACTAACGACGTGTCTATTAGTGTTACATATTATAATGTATCCTTGTGATTAAATACTTACAGTCATAGTATATTTAATAAGTTATATTGAGTAATTATTTGGATATGTTAGTTATATAACATATCCAAATAATTATAATTATTTGACATTATACTATGACGTGATATAACATATATATATATATATATATATATATATATATATAGATCAAATACCTAGGTATCTGTATTAACTGTAAGTATATCTAATACCTAGTTATAGAATGATTGTATCTTACTTAATGTATACTAGTATACCATGTGGTAAATGATTATGGCACAATCTCACTAATAAAATGATAAGAAAAGCCTTATTTTCCATGTATTTCCACGTTCTTCCTTCCTTTATATATGAGGGCAAATTCCATTGCAACTGTGAGGAATGGTGGGACATACCATAATGTGGAGCAGGGTATTCCCTCCTCGCCTAGCTTAATGATATAGAGAGGTATTTACCACCGATTATGATATATCCCCCCATTCAACATTTCGCTTAATGATCATACATTTAAGTATAATTGGATAACACTGAGAACCCTATAAGAAGATTAGCAATTCCTATACATATCCATATACATACATAGGTAAATTCATAAACCTTGATGTATACAATCATCTGACGGCAATTAATCTCCGTATCAATTTAGGATTCCTAAATTGATCATATGACAATTCCTATAGAGATATCTCCGTAAGGATCCAAGGGGTATCATATGTCGTAACAGAATTGATTTGCATGGGCCTGTTACATCATTCTCAGTGAGTATCCATAAAAGACTGTGTAGCACAAGAATCAAGAAGTACCTTGATGATATGATCCTTTTATTTTGGCATATTTGACAAAGAATATAAGGGTTATCAGCACCTCATTTTAAGACATATGGTGTACCATATTTCTTCTCAACCATAACGAACCTAGCATAAATGTAATTAGTTACCCTCTCATTTTTACAATGCAATTAGTAGCCACAACTAATTAGCTGCGTAGGTGTTTATATAGTTCAACATTAACCCAATTAGTCATATAAGTGTTGAAATTGCACAAGAATCAAGAAGTACCTTGATGATATGATCCTTTTATTTTGGCATATTTGACAAAGAATATAAGGGTTATCAACACCTCATTTTAAGACATATGGTGTACCATATTTCTTCTCAACCATAATGAACCAAGCATAAATGTAATTAGTTACCCTCTCATTTTTACAATGCAATTAGTAGCCACAACTAATTAGCTGCGTAGGTGTTTATATAGTTCAACATTAACCCAATTAGTCATATAAGTGTTGAAATTGCACAAGAATCAAGAAGTACCTTGATGATATGATCCTTTTATTTTGGCATATTTGACAAAGAATATAAGGGTTATCAACACCTCATTTTAAGACATATGGTGTACCATATTTCTTCTCAACCATAATGAACCAAGCATAAATGTAATTAGTTACCCTCTCATTTTTACAATGCAATTAGTAGCCACAACTAATTAGCTGCGTAGGTGTTTATATAGTTCAACATTAACCCA
>JAMKQA010031619.1:0-28647 GCA_024699735.1 Posidonia australis
AACTTAAGTTGCTACTTTTGCTTTTGTGTATTGCCATGTACTGTAATGGCAATTTAGCAATCCATAAATTTCCTTTGGAGGTTGTGCAACCAAGACGCGATATTGAACATTTTTTTCTTTAAGTGAAATTGTGCTAGGTGGTGCCTCTTTAAGTGGTGCGAGGTCTTCAAAGAAAGCACAGGCTAGCTTTGATAGTTAAAGGATCTAGTACTAGTGTCGGTCTTCGGATATCTACCATTATAAGAACTTAAGTTGCTACTTTTGCTTTTGTGTATTGCCATGTACTGTAATGGCAATTTAGCAATCCATAAATTTCCTTTGGAGGTTGTGCAACCAAGACGCGATATTGAACATTTTTTTCTTTAAGTGAAATTGTGCTAGGTGGTGCCTCTTTAAGTGGTGCGAGGTCTTCAAAGAAAGCACAGGCTAGCTTTGATAGTTAAAGGATCTAGTACTAGTGTCGGTCTTCGGATATCTACCATTATAAGAACTTAAGTTGCTACTTTTGCTTTTGTGTATTGCCATGTACTGTAATGGCAATTTAGCAATCCATAAATTTCCTTTGGAGGTTGTGCAACCAAGACGCTATATTGAACATTTTCCTCTTTAAGTGAAATTGTGCTAGGTGGTGCCTCTTTAAGTGGTGCGAGGTCTTCAAAGAAAGCATAGGCTAGCTTTGATAGTTAAAGGATCTAGTACTAGTGTCGGTCTTCAGATATCTACCATTATAAGAACTTAAGTTGTTGCTTTTGCTATTGTGTATTGCCATGTACTGTAATGGCAATTTAGCAATCCATAAATTTCCTTTGGAGGTTGTGCAACCAAGATGCTATATTGAACATTTTCCTCAATGTGCATGTTCATTTGTTGTTGTGTTATCTTGTTTTGGGAGTTGGTGTAACCGTGCATGGAGGGATGGACCCAAGTGCATGGGACAAGACCATGCACACTAAGAGGCCATGGAGAGGGTGGTGCATTAAAAACACCAAGCAAAGGTGAAAAGCAAAAGCAAATGGGTAAGGAAGGAATCGCCACCTAGTCTATTTAGGAAGGCGAGGAAAATAATATTCAAGAAAGGATATGCATGCAATAAGGCAAAATAAGTTGGAAAACATGATACTCCATTGCCAATGGATATAACACACTAGATCATTGCAGATAGAGAAGGGGTAAGGACTCCTATTATACTTGAGAAAGGTGTTAGGCACCTCTATACGTCAAACAAATGTCAGTCTCTCTGTGCTTAATCTACTCGTATGTATGGCAATGTAGGCATGTGTATGCTCAATAATGTATGCTCAATGGGCAAGTTCATGATGCCATGCAAAAGGAAACAAAACATACAGGAAGAAGGATTTGAATACAAAGAATCCAAACAAAATGAATAAAATAAGCGATCCGAGTCTACCATTACTGTTGCATTTGAACTGGAACAATGTGCAACAAACACACAATAGATATGCATGTCAGCATTATGCATTGGATCCATATGCCAACAATATGTGTCATGAAGCCATGCCAGCACGATGTGCCTTGTAATCTACAAGCTCAAACTACTGGCATTCATCGCACAAGTTCGATAGATTCAAAAACTGATTCAAGCATGAAATCATCCACACATGTAGTAGAGATGTATGCAATGACGAAAGTGCAAATGCAATTAAATCCAAGCTGAAATCAAAATGCATTCCACAACCTGACACTTTTGCCACTGTGATTATCATCAATGAGGCAGGTGGTCGAAATGTGAGAATTCCAAGGTCGAGATCTCATCTAGAGCATCATAGAGGTGATGAGAGGTGGATGCTAGTGTAGGGATGGGCTGTGTCTTGCATTCAATGGCTGATGGCCACACAAGAGAATTCTCAGGGACCCATCATTGGAAGAAGAAATGGAGGATGCAATCTACGAAAACTCCGACAAAATCCTAATTCCCAATCAACAACTAGACTATGAGAAGCTAGAGGAGAGGTAATTACAGTGGAATCAGAGTTGCTTACCTGTGTTTAGGCTAGAAATGTACCTCTTGAGGTGGTTCACGTCGATGAGCTCAAACCAAGGTTTCTTCGAGTTGTGATTGCTTTGGATGTGCCATTAAGAGATGCATGGGTCTCTTAGTGGTTTAGGGAACTCTCCCTCACTCACTTACTCTCAATGGGATGCAAACAAATAGTGAAGTGGAAGGATGGGTGGTTGGTTGTGTGCTTGGGTCGTAAGTACTAGCATATGCTAGAGAAGAGAGTCAAGTAAAAGGAAGATGGCTAAAGAAGCTAAAGAGGACGAGAGTCCCGAGAGAGTGAGGTGAGAGCTCTATGTAGGAAATATAGGCAATATATAGAGCACCCCATTGCATGGTAATTGTTGGATTGTAACTGTGACCATGCTGGTGGAATCCTGCACGACTCCTTGGTGCGTGGAAACACACAAAGAATCCTGATATGGTCACGGTGAAGATGGTGAATCGGAGGAAGAAGACTTGACTTAGAAATTCCAAAGAAGGATAAGGAAAAGGAGTCGCCATCTAGTCTTTTAATGCAAAAATGAGGAAAACCAAGATGCATATGAATGCAAGAAAATGATGCAAATGAATGTGTGTATGCTTCATGCCTAATGGATGCAACACCTAGCCATTGGGACATGAATCGCACAGTGGATTCACCTCCCCACCTAGCTCGCCGAAAAACAAGTCCGACGGCTAATAGAGCTTGAAGCTCTGGCTAGGGAGCCTCATTCCTCCACTAGAATGACTCCTGGGAGGCTAAGGAGGACATAGGGGATGCAATGCAACAAGAGTGAACTCAGTCAGGGGCCTTACCTGTGCTTGCAGTGGCTAGCTTCAGTCACTGGAGCTCGCCGGAGAAGGCCGGAGAAGATGATCGGAGTAATCCCTCAGCTTAGAGCTTTTTTCTCTCAGAATTCTCAGTGATCTCTGGCTGGTTTGCTTTTATTTTGCTCTGGTTTTGCTTTGGCTTCCTCTTTTTTTTGTTTCTTTCTTCAAGTTTGCAAATGGGGAGGTATTTATATGCTTATATGATTAGGTTGTGAGGGAATTAGTTTAGGTTGTTATGGGAATTAGTTAAGGTGGTTATGGTTGAGTGGGGTTTAGTTAAGGTTGTTAGGTTTAGTGGGAATTGGTTAAGGTTGTTAGGTTTAGTGAGATTGGTTAAGGCTGTTAGGTTTAGTAGAGATTGGTTAAGGTTGTTGGGTTTAGTGGGAATTAGTTGAGGTGGTTAGGGTTTAATGGGAATTGGTTAAGGTTGTTAGGTTGTTTAGGGTTGAGTTTGGGTATTAGGGTTTGTTAGGGTTAAGGTTGATGAGGGTTATGGTTTAACTCAATTAGAGTCAACCTGTAAGAATATGAGGTGTCTATAGTAACTAACTTCTCAAATGATTGGTTGTGATGCAAATGAAGGATTGGATTGGGTTTTCAAGGTTTGAGGAGGGGCATGATGGTAACGACACATCAAGGAATATCCCTAGATCCATAACAACGAATGGGAGGCTTAAGAAATGATGTCCAAATGTGATTGGATGATCAAATCTTTATGTAGCAGAAACTGACTCAAGGCAACATGCCACATCTATGTGTTAGGCATACATGCCAGATATGTGTGTTGGAAGGACACACCTGATTCACATGCATCTTCCACACGTCAATGGGTCATGCCTGTCCTATTTCTAGGCTTGTTGCTTGGATCTTTAGCTTATTGCTTAAGTGCTTAGACCATGGGTTAGCTCGAGGTGTCTGAGGCTTGTGGCTCTGGATTGGTTTGAGGTGCTAGATAGGTTGTGGTGTTGGATAGGTTTGTGGTACTGGATAAGTTTGTCACAACCAGAGTAAATTCTTCCGGAGAAGTTAGCTAGCAAGCGACCACAAAATTGGAGTGTCTACATATGCCCCTCCCTGAGTAACGTCAAGGGAAGCAAGATTGATGCTCAGGGTTGACAAGACACCCTGCATGGAACCTTGCTCAAGAGTGTTGTTTGCTATTGGCTTTGAGTCACTTATTCGGAGGATTCACTAAGATTGCCCACACAAATGCTAAAGCTAATGCAATGTGATGTGGGTGCTGATGTATACTAATAATGCTAAGTATGGAAATGACGAGTACGCAATGCTATTGCGAGTGTTGAAGAATACTATAATGTTGTGTATGCGATGACGAGTACGCAATGCTATTGCGAGTGTCATGATGCATTGCAAATGCTGAAGAATGATGCTGATGTGATGTTGAGTACGCAATGCTACTGTAGTGCATTGTGAATGCTAGAGAATGATGCTAATGCTAGGTTGAGTACATAGTGCTATTGTAATGCATTGCGAATGCTGGAGAATGATGCTAATGCTGGGTTTAGCACGCAATGCTGTCACAATGCATTGTGAATGCTGAAGAGCGATGCTAATGCAATGGTGAGTATGCAATGCAATGCAAATGCTGGAGAATGATGCTAATGCTGCATTGACTATGCAATGTTGTCACAATGCATTGCGAATGCTGAAGAATGATGCTAATGTTGGGTGACAATTGAAGGTGTTAGCCTAATAGTTAGGGTTATCAGTCCGTTGTAGGACAGTTGAGGATGTCAACCTATTGCAAGAGATGCAGTGAGAATACCAACCATGAAGGTATGGCAGAGGCCAGAAGACTATCCTGTGACAATTTGATGGTTGTTGATTAGATAGGTTGATGTTGTCATCCTAATAGTTGGGAATATCAACCCAAAAGGAGTGGCACAAAAATGCAGGGTTTCTGTTCATGTGGAGCAGAACATTGGCAAAGAAGTTGGATATTGTCCACTTGAAGCAAAATCCCAATACAAGCTGGACTTCGTTTGCATAGAGCAAAGTTGCAAAAGATCAAAAGTTAGTTGGATGTCTTACTTAGTTGGATAACCAGGGCATCCTGAATCCTTACTTTAATGCTGGGGTAGTGGTGCTAATTGGGGTATTTTGTCATTTGCTGGAGGCACTATGCTGTTCTTCATGCTAGGGGTTGAATCGCTATCTGCTACGCATTTGCACCTTATTCAGGCTGATTCTAGCCATGTTGTACACTCCATGTTTTACGGAGGGGCATTCTTGGACTTTACAAAGGGCACCTAGCAACTTTGCTAGACTAGGGGATTTCTACAGTTTTGCCAAGTTGAGGGGGCATATTACAAACCTACTGCACTGAAGGGCATATTGCAATTTGCTAAATCGTAGGGGCATAGTGCTATCTTGCCAGGCACGGTGCTGCATCATAACTGTGCCAGCTTAAAAATCATATTGCGATTACGCTAGGTTGAGGGGCATCTACTAATTTGGCCAAGTTGGGGGAGTGCACTTGCAATTTTGCCACATACTTAGGGGCATATCTGTAGCCTTGCCAAGCATTTTGGCATCCTGCATTTTGGTCATGCACTTCGGGGCATCTCTGTGTCTGTGTAGTTGAGGGGCATAACTATAATTCTAGCAAGTGTTGAGGAGCATTTTGCAATTTTGTAGAATCTAGAGGCATTTGCGATCTTGCCAATCTACGGTGCATATCGCAATTTCATCAAGGTGAGGGATATTTTTCCATTTTGCAAAGTATTAGAGACATTTCGCAATTTTGCCATACATTTTGCACTTTGATCTTGCCATGCAGGACACAATCTCTGTTGTAGATGGAAAAAACTTGTTGCTTCAAGAATGTTGGGGGTGTTTTGAAGAAGTTGTGGACCCCACCAAATCCATGCATGCAATAGCTTCCTGTTAAGTTCCTTTTCTTTCTCTCCTTCCTCATTTCTTCTTCTCTTTCTCTCGATGGCTGGGGCTCATGTCCCCTTTCCCTTGACCAAGAGTGAAGGGAGGTGACGAGAGAGGGCTACAAAGGAGGGCGACAGTCTCTGCACAAGGCATACACGCCAACAACACGTAGCGGTTGTGAACGGTAGTAGGCAGAGGCGACGGTGTGTGACTTTGTAGTGTTTCTTCTCCATGGTAAGCCTCTGTCCCTTCTCCCCGTGCCTTTTTCCATTCTTTCTTTCTCCCCTGGTTTCTTGTCCAAGGTGTACAATGAGGATGACAACAACAGTGTTGGGCTCGGGGTTGTTGGTGAGCGCTATGGTCATAGGTGCGATGGGAATGATGGTTGTGGGGCACGACGGTAAGGGTTGGTGGGTGTTGGTGGCCATGGGCATATAGGCAAGGGATACAGTGGTGAATGGCTATGGTTGTGGGGCCTGGTGAAGAAGGGGTGGTGGTGAGGGTTGGAGGGTGTTTGGATAAGGGGCACAGTGGTGGAAGGGTTGTGGTTGTGGGTAAAGACGGGGGGTGTGGGCTTGGTCCGTTGGAGTAGAGGCCGTCAACCACTGTCCTCCTCCTTGCTAGTTTTCTCCATGTCATATTTAATGTGCAATGTTTGTATGTCTCATGTTTGTATTTGCTTTACCATGCCAAGCCCTTTTTCTGCTATGCTACATGCCTTGTCTGCTTGCTTTTACTTTGCTTGCTGAAATGCATGTACTGCTTGTGGTTTTTCATTCCTACATTTTGCGTGGCTACATCATATCTACCATGCTTGTGATGCCTTAGAATTATGTCTACACTTACATGTCTTGCTCTGTTGTGCTAGAATTTTATTGTTATTTGTTGTCGTGCTTTTGCAAATTTTACTTCTGTCATGCCCCTACCGTACTTTGCTACCCTTGTGTTCTTGCTATGCTTGCTCATTGCATAAAATGCAGCTTGTATGCCAAGTTTTTGGGATGCCTGCAAATTTGCTTTGTTGACTTTTTGATTGTTAATTAATTCATAATTCATGCATATTTTATTTCCTTATTTATCTATTTTGTATATAAATAATACTACTTAAGGTATTTTATGTAAATTTCGCAGGAACTTGAGGACATAGAAAGAATCTAAGAAAAACAAGGGAGAAAAGAATAATTGTGCCAGAAAAGAGAAGTTTTTTGTATGAAAAATTCTAGAGCTACGTAAGGAGATCAAATGCACATTTTTCATGTGTTAAAATACTGTCGAACAAGTGGAAGAAGTTAGAGGAAATCCGAGATGACGTGGACACCTCTCAAGTGTCGAAATGCCAATCCAATGCCTTCCAAGCGCCCGTTCCAGATATTTTTGACTTGGTCTTCTCTGGATATGATTCTCACTTATAAATATCTTATATTCAAAATAAAAAATCAAATTTTGTATTCGAATTTGTCACCGACGTTAGCACATCTTTGTAAGTCTATAAAAGGATCCCTTATATAGATTTATGGAGCTTCCATCTAAGTTTTAGACTCTTTTTTTTCTTATATTGTGGGGAGATCTAGAATATCATTAGTGTAATCTCAGGTTTCTTTCAATAAAAAGTTATTTTTTTATTGAATTATGTCTTCTATTTCTCCTTCTTCTTCTTTTATTTTAATGTTTTAAGTTATCATGCTTAGCTAATTCTCTAGATCTAGGGTAGAGATGAAGTTTATGTAGATTGGAATGTGTGATCATTGTTTCTTCTCCTTCCCCTTGTGCTTAATGTAATGTTGTAATGCTCCAAATTCCCATAATAATTTAAAATAATTAAAATTACAGGAAATTAAAAGCTAAACAAAAAGATCAACTACCAAGAACCTATGTGTGCAGCTATGAGACTCCAGACAATGTGCACTATGAAAAAATTCATCTGCATGTCTACACTTGCAATCCAAAACCAAAAAGAAAGCGTAAGTGACAAAAGTCACTCAGCACGTACCTCACGAAAATGATGGAAAACAAAACTATAATTAATTTTCCTTTAAACTCATTTCTCAATCATTTTCTCTAAAATCCACAAACTAGGCCCACAAGGCTAAAAATCACAGCAAACACGGCCCACATCAACCAAAACAGTAAACAAGGCTCTACTAGTCACAAACTACAAACAGGGCCCTCAATTGCCAGAACCACACACAGTGAGTCAAGAAGTCCGGTGCCTAGCAACCAACTCTAGCCTCAAGTAGTCACTAGGGTGCACTGCACTACTATGATGTGCCACCCTGTGCAGGAGTCGCGTCGTCCTGTGATTTTCTCACCTAGAAACCCTCACAAAGCCAACCCCGCTGGGAAGGCAGTCTTATCTTTTAGGATGATACTAGCTACAAGGAACGTGTCCCACCTGCACTAGCCACCACGGGATACGCCTCCTCACGACGTCCTCCACATGGTACTCAGGAGGGAGTGTCATACCTTTACATCTGACAATACTTGAGTCTCAGTGCTCACAGCGACAGTAGGAGTATCATACCTCCATGTCATGCCACAAGATACCTCAACCCGTGGACTACAACCCTAGCCTCGGGATGACAGTTAAGGTGTCTTATACCTTCAAGACCCAACGATTCTCAACATAAAGTATCTCGACCCTTGACCACAACCAGGGAGACATGCTCAACCACCCGAGAATGTCGTCACATTCCTTGGTCTCGACAACACGATCTCCCGGTGTCTTGGTCTGCACACAGAAAACCAAGAAAATCATTTTCCAAAATGGACCAACTCATCTCTTTGAAAACCAATTTCAAACCATTTTATGTCTTTGGAAACTCATTCAAAATCTCACCAAAACGGCACATCGAGTTTCCCACAAGACCACCACTAATGGTCAACGATCCCATCTTAAATGGGTAAAACAAACCAATCGAGAAAACGTACGGAAATCACATTTTATAAAACAATTGGGCCCTGATTTGGCATACCCCTCGATTCGACATACCGAAAGGGGCATTGTATGCTGAAACACCTAGATCAGAACACTGACCAAAATCAGTAGATCGAAATAGGTGCAGACCCTTAAAATGGTAGACCAAAAATAGGACCGGTCGATCGAAAGTTCCTAGTTCAATAGACAGAATAAATCCGGTCGACTGAATTGGGACACAACGGTCAACACTCATAGCCAAAAAAATAGTAGACTAAGGAGATTTGGTCAACTGAATTTCGACCATAAGACCTAATTTGACAGAAAAATGACATACCGAAATGATTCTGTATGCCATTTCTACGAAACCAGAAAACGACCCAGGGCACCCACTCCCAAGATTGCCCAAAATGGGACCAAGAGGGTGGACCCCCAAAACAACACCAAAAAATACAACTAAAACATATATGGTAAACCCTTCAGTCTATTCCAAATCCACATAAATAAAACTGGAATCCATTCATCATGCAAGGAGAAATAAATTTGAGAAAATATAAGGGTCAAAAATGACCTAAAATCACTCAACACCATAAATGCCACCATAAATTCCAAAACATTAAATTTTGCTTAGATTACATGCATCCTAGGCATTTCTACCATTTTACATGATTTTTACCCATTGAATTGGAGGTGCTTACCTAAAACTCGCTCTTCGGCCAACCATCGACCACCATCAGCGTGCACTACCACCACAAGAGCCTCCTCGACCTTCGAAGCTTTAGCCACACCGACGTCGAGTCACACGGCCACCTTTGCCTCTCGCTCTCTCTCTCTCTCTCTCTCTCTCTCTCATTGGTGCACAAAACAGAGGAGGATGAAGGAGGTAGGGGAGGTCGGAAGGGTGAGGGGGTGGGGAAAGAGTGGAAAAGGAAAGTGGGGTGGGAGTGGGGAGAGGTTGAGAGGAGGAGTGCGCTCGAGGGAGGAGGAGGAGAAGGACGAAGGAGGGGGGAGAAAGGCGGGGAATCGGGGGAGGGTGAGGTGCAGGGGAAGCTACCGGTCGCAACCTTAATATGCGCAAGGAGGAGTAGTTATGCGCATGCTTAACTACCACCCATACACGCACACTTGCACGCCCCAGCTACCCACCAGCCCCACCTGCACAACTCAGTCGTCAGTTCCAAAGCACAAGCTAGCAGCAAGCCACACCAATTGGCCCCCAAACGTGGGCCCCACATGGACCCACACACGGCCCACAAGTACAGTGTCACAATGTACAGTGCCAACCACATGGGGACAAGCACAAGAACACACAACCGGAAGCTGGTCCACGAGACCCAAGCCCAAAATCACAAAACACACAAATAGGCCTCAGAACAGTAACACCCATCTAGGGATAAATTACTTAAAAATGTAAATAATTACAAAATAAATTTACGTGTGTTACATCCTGTGACCATGCCGGTGGAACCCTGCACGGCTCTCTTTACGGGTGCGTGGAAGCACACGAGGAGTCTCGATACGATCACGACAAAGATGGTGAATCCAGAGAAGAAGACAAGACTCGAAAACACCAAGGAAAGATAAGGAAAGGAGTCGCCACCTAGTCTTTTAATGGAAAGACGAGGAAAACCAAACACAAAAGAAAACCAAGAAGAAAACAAGATAAAGAAAACACGTATGCTCCGTGCCGAATGGATGTAATGCACAAATCAATGTAGGCCAGAGAAAGGGTAAGGATTCTTGTTACGCATGGGAAAGGGGTTAGGCACCCCCATGTGTCCGAGGAACTCGGTCTTTCTAGGTTTCCTATTTGCCAAATGGTCTATTGGGTGTGTGCTTGCCAATTTTGAATGCATATGCTAAAGATGACTGAAAAACACGGCAAATCAAAGAGAAGAAGAGAATAAAAGGGAAAAAATTAATCCGAGGGACAAATGTAGGCATTGAGAATGCCACTTTTACTGTACGCCCGTGGGCGATGA
Source organism: Posidonia australis (assembly GCA_024699735.1). NCBI lineage: Eukaryota > Viridiplantae > Streptophyta > Magnoliopsida > Alismatales > Posidoniaceae > Posidonia > Posidonia australis. Next base: position 10,628 of record JAMKQA010031619.1, read on the forward strand.
GGAAAATCGTGAAAATTAAGAAACTCTCGAAAAGCATCTCGTAAATCAGCGAAAACTCGAAGAAATCCGAGAAAATCAAATTGGGGAAAATAATCCTCTTTAAGGACAATGTCGGCATTGTTAAGTATGTTAATGTACGCCCTTGGGCGATGGAAAACCAAATCAAGTTAAAGATCGCGAAAGTCGGAAGAAATCTGGGAAACAATGAGAAAACCAAGCTTGAAATGAGTTAGAAATGAGTGCATGATACGAGGAAGAAAATACGAGAAAATATGCACGAAAAAGTGCAACAAAATGTGCAAAATGCAGTGAGAGTGTAAAAATGTAAATTCCAGGGGCTTTTGTTTAAAAATTTCAAATTCTGAATGAAAACTGAAATTCTGAAGCTAAATCACCAAAAATACATAGAAAAACACATTTCATGTAATTATGAAAAAAATCTAAGGTCAAATATGTAAAACTGTGCATTCTTGGTCAAATTAAAGATTCCTAGTGGTCAAAATGCAATTCTGCCATCAAAACATGCATTTAATGCAATTCTGTGGAAATTCAGGGTAAAATATGCAAGAAAAAGAGTCCATGTTTGAAAACAGAAAGTTTCAGGGGCTGACATGTAAATTTACCCTAGAAAACATTCATTCAGTGTGAAATCAATAAAGTTCAGGGGCTAAAATGCAATTTAAGTCACATTTGAGCAAATATTTAAATTTCAGGGTTTAACTTGAAATTTAATCAGAGAAATATGCATTCAGAATTATTTTAATGAAGCTTAGGGGTTTAAATGTAATTTTTGAGCATATTTGAGTGAATGTTTGAATATCTAGGGTTTAATTTGCAATTTTAACTAAGAAATATGCATTTAGAGCTATTTCAACAAAGTTCAATGTTTTTTATGCAAAAAAGTTGGATTTTAATGTGTGAAAAGAAACTATGGGGGTTTTTGTCAAACTTTTAAGCTTGGAAAACATTATTAAGAAAGCTCAGGGGGCACATTGCAATATTTTCAAATCAAACTTTATTCAAACGATTTAAAAAAAATACAAGGACCTAATTGTAAGAAAAATGGACCTACTTGATAGAAATGAAGGACCTAACTGTAAGAGAACAAAAAGTTCAAAAGTTTTATTAAAAGAAAACTTATTTTTTATTTTTTTTTTAAAGAAAAAGAATCGATGGTTGTCGACGACGGACTTCGCCGTCGACGATTGCCAGAGATGCTCCTCTAGAGCATCCTAAAGCCTGATCGGAGATCAGAAGGCACAATGAGTAAGACGAGAAGAGAAGGAGAGGATCCAGCGGTCTTGGATCACAGCCTCGACGATCGGAAGACGTTGCCCATCTCCCTAGCCGTCGTGGCACTCTGGCTACAGCGTCAGAGAAGAAGGAGGTGCTGGAGGGCTGCGGTGTGTGATCCAGGGCTCTAGGAGGCTTGGGAATGATGTGTGGAGCATTCCTCTTCCATCAGGGACCAAAATGGAGGAAGATCGCACGATGTTGGGTTCCGCCTGCCGTTGCCATCGTCTTCTCTAGTGAGCATGGTTGCAGGAGTGATTCAGGGCACGAGGCTCAACTTCGATGGCTCCAGAGTGCTTGGGGTGTGTCATGGAGTGTTTCTGGATGATCGAAGAGGCACTGCGGAGCTGGAGGCACACGTCCCTTCGCTGTTTTCAGTCTTCTTCCCCGACAACGGCGAGACGCCGTGATTCCAGCGAGCTTCCACTCGGGACTTCCACAGCGACTGAAGTGGGGTTTTGATGAGTGGAGAAGAAAGAGGGAGATCTGGGAAGGAGGTTCAAGCACTCTGGGGTAAGGGTTATGCCCTTAACTCGCACCCCCACCTAAGCCACCGGAAAATTGCTTCGGCTAGGCCTAGGAATGCAATTCCAACCAGAGGAGACCTCTGGCTCCGTTGGGATCGACCAAGGGAGATAAAGGGAGACCTAGGAGAGCATTTTTGATGTAAATAGAGGTTTGAGAAGGGCATACCTAGTCTGGCAGTGAGCTTGGCCATTGGAGCTCACCGGAGGTCGTCGAAGCTCGTCGGAGATGACTGAAAACTCTGAATTCTCCCCTCTACGAGCTTCCTCCTTGGTTTAGGATCACTCTGGTTGCTCTGGTTGGGAGGAAAAGGCTTGAAGAGCTATCCTCTCCAATTTTTCCAAAATCCCCTTTTCACTTGCAAATGGGGCTATTTATAGGCTTCCAAATGGCTTGGTTAGTTGTTATGGCTAGAGTGGAAGGTGGTTAAGAAGAGGTGGGAAGTGGTTATGGTGGTTGGAGTGAAGTGGGAAGTGGTTAAGGTGGTTGGAGTGAAGTGGGAAGTGGTTAAGTTTGTTGGAGTGACGTGAGAAGTGGTTAAGGTTGTTGGGGTTTGACTTATGGTTTACGGTTTGACTTATGGTTTGGATTAGGATTTTGAATTTAATTTAGGTCTTAACCTAGGATGTAACCTAGGTTTTAGGGTTTATTTAGGGTTTTATGGTTTTGTTTAGTTTTTAAGGTTTTCCTAGGGTTTTTATGACTTTTTAGGGTTTTATTTGGTTTTTTAGGATTTTTGAGGGGTTTTTTAGGTTTTTATGGTTTATTTAGGGTTTTTTAGAATCTTGTTAGGGTTTGGTCCATTTGCAAGTATATGGGGTGTCTACAGATGCTCCTCCCTGAGCAAGGTCGGAGGACGAGTGGAATAGAGATCGATGCTTAGGGTTAACATAGACACCCCACCCCTTCTTACAAGGAAAAGAGATTAGGAGGAGGAGATCGTTGCTTGGAGTTGACGAAGATGTCCTGTCCAAAGCTGCAAGAAAGAGTTAGTTAATGGCAACCAGCTATTAGTCGGTGAATGCACCGGAAGCCCTGTCCTGTCTCCCTAAACGCTACAGTTGAAGCCAACATCAAAGAAATTAACACCAATGGCGAATGCCGACAAGTTGACGACCAATGAGCTCCTAAAAGACATGACTGGTTATCGCACTTGTCAAGAAAATACGCCGGACAAGACTCATAGTGCTTGCCGACCGAGAAGTGACTAGTCATGGAAGTCATCCGGGTAGTTTAGGCTACCAACCCAAAAGGAGGAAAGGAACAAGGAGAATGGAGAAATCCATCGGGCATCACAAGGATTGCCTGGGTAATTTGGGATACCAGCCCAAAGGAAGGATGCAAATAGTTTGCTTTGAATCCATCCATTCGGAGTGGAACTCAAAACAAAGGGGGCACCATCGATACCAAACTCTTTGAGTAATGACTGAATGGGGCATGGTAGGTTTCAGACCTACTAACCAAGAATGGAATAATTGGTAAGTTTTGGACTTACCGACCAGAAGGGAGAATGGTAAGTTTTAGACTTACCGACCAAAGGGAGAATGGTAAGTTTCGGACTTACCGGCCAAAAGGGAGAATGGTAAGTTTCAGACTTACCAACCAAAATGAGAATGGTAAGTTTCGAGCTTACCGACCAGAGAGAGATTGGTAAGTTTCGGACTTACCGACCAAAGGGAGAATGGTAAGTTTCGAACATACCGAGCAAAGGGAGAGTGGTAAGTTTTGGACTTACCAACTAAGAGGGAGAGTGGTAAGTTTCAGACTTACCGGCCAAAAAGGGAAATGGTAAGTTTCAGACTAACCGACCAAAGGGAGAATGGTAAGTTTCAGACTTACCGGCCAAAAGAGAGAGTGGTATGTTTCGAACTTACCGACCAGAGGGAGAATGGTATGTTTCGGACTTACCGACCAAGAGGGAGAGTGGTAAGTTTCAGACTTACCGGCCAAATGGGGGAATGATAAGTTTCAGACTTACTGACCAATGGGAGAATGGTAAGTTTTGGTCTTACCGGCCAAAAGGGAGAGTGGTAAGTTTCGGGGTTACTGGCTAGAGGGAGAATGGTATCTTTCGGACTTACCGACTAGAGGGAGAATGGTAAGTTTCAGACATACCGACCAAGAGGGAGAGTGGTAAGTTTCGGACTTACCGGCCAAAAGGGGAAATGGTAAGTTTTCGACTTACCGACCAAAGGGAGAATGGTATGTTTCAGACTTACTGACCAAAGGGGGAATTGTAAGTTTCAGACTTACTGACTGAAAGGGAGAATGGTAAGTTTCAGACTTACCGACCAAAAGAGAGAATGGTAAGTTTCAGACTTACCGACCAAAATAGAGAATGGTAAGTTTCAGACTTACCGACCAAGAGGGAGGATGGTTAGTTTCAGACTTATCGGCCAAAGGGAGAATGGTTAGTTTCGGACTTACCGGCCAAATGGAAGAATGGTAAGTTTTGGATTTACCGACCAAAGGGAGAATGGTAAGTTTCGGACTTACCGACCAAAGGGAGAATGGTAAGCTTCGGACTTACCTACCAAGAGGAGAATCCAATTCATCTTGGAATGAAATCAAGGGGAATGTCTTTGAACTTTGTCCTTTCGGACGTGAATCAAGGAGACAAGGATGTAGGGGAATGTTTAACCAAAAGGATTTGCCAAGAGATCTTATTTAAGTACCAGTGCACCTTGAATCGTCACCATTGTGGGGAATATCAATCCTGACAGTTGGGGATATGTTATCTATGCCCAAGGCCGTCGCGAATTCAAAGTGTTTGTGAAATGCCGACGATGCCTCAGATCTAATGCTTGACTTACTGTAGTGCCCTGCTAAGTTGTCACTTTGTGGGAGCCATTATGTAATGAATGTCACTTCCCCATAAGACAGTGCACTGACCATCATTTGGTAGATAATTTGCACCAAGCGTTCTCAAAACAGTCCTCCTTTCCACAAAGTAGCTTACATGCCCCTGGTCAAAGGCTCTAGTTTAGTTACATAGTAAGTGGATGTTCTGTTTGGTGCCTGAAACATGACTTTCGATCAAAGAGCAGCTGACATGCCCCTAGTCGAAGGCTTTGGCTCAGTTACACTGTAAGTTGGTGTTCTGTGAGGCATCTGATATGTGACTTTTGACCAAAGAGCAGCTGACATGCCCCTGGTCAAAGTCTCTGGTTCAATTGCACTGTAGCTGGTGTTTTGTATGTAACTTTTGACCAAAGAGTAGCTGACATGTCCCTGGTATTGGGCTGGGTGGACATCACTTGAGAGTATGGGGTCTTGGAAGCTAGACTATAACTACAGATGTTCCTTGAACCATTAGAGTACTTGAGACCATCACTAGTCGAAGCAAGTGATCCATTCATCAATGACTGGAAGTATGTGCACCCAAATGCTTTCCTGTATTGTACTTGGAAGATAGAAGGAATTGTGGCAACCTAATAAAGCCTTTGATCTGGATTGTAACTTGCTTCTAGCTGGTATGTTTAAGATGTTTTCTTTTCAACCGTGGTGTTTAGATAGCTCTATATTTGGCCGCACTACTGTAGGACATTCTCTTGATTGTATTCGCCAAATTTTGAATTGCTGCATAGAGTCCACAATCATGCTGTTGTCTTCGCTATTCACTTGATGTGTAGGTCCTGATCAGAGGACAACTGACTTGCCCTTGATGAACCAAGTAACAGATTGTGTGAGCCCAGCCAGAGAGCAGCTAACATGCCCCTAACATAAAAGGTGAATGATGCCCAATGAAAATAAAAGTCAGATCCAGGGATACCAAGGCAAAATAGATGCCTCTAGCATCGAGTCAGGCCATCACAGGAAGTGTTGGGAACCATTCGAAAATGTAAGGACTTGAGGATTATACTTTGACTGTAGGCACACTTTGAGTCACTGAAATGGTGTAGACTGATTTTGGTTGAGGCCAGAGACACACTTGTTCACTGACTGGAGGCATGTATATTCATCCATTGTCTTGAACTAGACTCCGACGACAGGAAGTAATGTGATACATCATAGTCTGTCTTAGGCTGGCTATTCTCTGTTCTACTACTTATTATGTCATTGTGCTCTGGCTGCAAACATGTATTTGGCCGCGTTACCCTCAGGCATTGCACAAATAGTGTTTACCACACCCGAACTATTGCGAAGGAATTGCTATCACACTGCTGATTCTGTAGGTTCGTGTAGCTCGTACACTAATTGGTGTCCTCACTGTATATGCACTTTGACTACTGAGAAGCTGAAATGTCCTTGGCTAAAAGCACTTGGAACAAGTCCTGTTGAACAAGAAGTCTATATGCAAACAAAAAGATTCATCCAAGCAAGGCTATGATGATTATTATTGTTGTTGTGGACTCTATTTTGTGAGCAATTTAGTTATTTAAGAGTGAATTTTTTTGTTTGGTCAAGAAATGCATGCCTTATGATTTTAGTTGCTTGTTTTTTGCATTTATTGCTTTGCTTGCTCAATGAGTTCATTATCTGGGTTATTTGCTTGTTTAGTTCAGTTGTTTGTTTGCCCTCAGTTAGGCTGGAAAGTTGTATGCCTGCTAGAGGAGGATGGCTCCTTCGACTCAGTTGCCACTACAGAGATTCGCAAGTTATCAGGTGGCTCTCACTGGGTAGTGGTGGCACTCGAACTCACTGTAAGGTAGCGCAATGGACCTGGCTCCATGCCAAACTCTTTAAGGTCCTGCACCTACTTTTCTTTTTAATATCATTGACTTTTCTTTTACTCCCTCATAGACGTGCAGTTTCACTCTAACCTTGACTTGGAGGTAATAAGTGCCTGATCTATTCAGGAGGCCTTTATTGAAAGAGGGTGGGTCAGTCCCTCAGAGGTGTGATTTTACTGAGCGCATACTCCAACTCCTCTCCAAGGTACAATAAGGGTAGAGCTACAATGCACGCCTCTCACTTATGGACTGACTTTTGTCTTCGCCTTCTGTCTTCTCTATTCTTTTATGTCCTTGTGAATGTATGTTTTCTTTTCTGGCTCACACTCTCAGTCACCCCTAACATTTTATCTCCCTCTTGGAGGTGCAAGATTCTTGTGGGGTTTGGAGATTTCGTCTGGCTTTGATGTTTGATGGCTCCCTTGCTAACTTGGTCATCTAAGTAGTGACAACTGAGGAGGGATAATCCATTCTGACATTGGCGAGCTTTTCCAATTTTTCATCATCGGATAGAATGTTATTGACAAGCAAACTACCCTTTTTAATTGTTCTTGATGTTTTTTCCTGTTTTGTGTTTGTTTTCTCTTTTTTTCAACTTTTGTGCTTTTTCTATTTTTTTGTGTTTTCATAAATGGTGATACAAAAAGAAGAGAAAGGGAACAAAGGAAAAGGATACAACTCCAGTCCTTGTTGTTGCTGTTTTGTCGATGCCATTGGGGTTCAAAGTAACTCCTTGCAGTGCCACTGGAAACTGAAATCAAGGCAATTGTAACTGAAGCCATCAAAATCATTATTGAAACTGAGACTGTCAATGTGAATGCTGAATCTGCTGGTGACATTAAAACTGTATCTCTGTCAGAGTTGATATCTGCTGTGACAGCTATCTTGCACTTGATCCATGGTATTTGCACGTGCTGAGTTAGATTGGTGCATGGCAAACTGGCAAACTTTAGGTTAGGCCCCCGCAGAGGGACAAGAACAAGAGTGGCACACATGAGTGTCATCGGACAGAACTGAGAAAAGACAAGAGGACAAACTAGGCAAATGAGGAACAGGAACAAGAGCGGCTTATGTGAATGTTGCCAGACAGAAGCTGAGAGAGGACAAACTAGGCAAATGAGGCCCGATGGATTCCCTGGGAAAGAACTAGGAGAAAGAGGGAAACCCTTGAAGTTCCAGTATCCTCGGAGATTGCCAGCTCAGACACGGTAAGGTCGGCTATTCTAGGGTGTGCACATGTGTGTGCGGGTGTGTGTGCAAGTGTATGTGTGGGCTGCCTCCTGTGTGTTGACGACAATGCCTCCATTGTCAATCAAATCCTAGACAACATTCCAGAGAGCGTGACACTTGTTTGTCGAATGTCCACGAATGCGATGGAATTGACAGAACAAGTTAGTCTTATATCACCTAAAAAGCGGGTCCGGTGGTGGATGAATCTCCGGTAGCCGTAGGAATGCCGCAACTTTGGGAAAAATGTCGCTCAATGAGTCCCCAAGTGGGGTGAAGTCTCTTTCCATACGGTGAGGCCGCTTCTGCCGTTGTTGCTGCCCTTGCTGAATTGACGCAACGAGACGCGTTGGTTCAACAACGGTGTGTGAATGTGTAATGTGTGCTGAACTAGATGTTGGTGAGGATAAGGTTATGGATGCAGGTATTGTGCCTCGTGTGTCAACAACAATAGTCTCACTGTCGATCATCGTCTGAACAACATCCCGCAGTGTGGCAATTATCCGTCGAATGCCCTAAGGCTCGATGATAATCGCAGTATGCACTCGCGTCGTACCACAAAGGGAGTGGAGTTGGTGGGGGGACACGGATCCGGGAGTCTCAGAAGTGACACAACCTGAGGAAAAATAGTGCTCAATGGCTCACCCAATGGAGTGTAGTCACTTTCAAGACGACGACCTCGTTTTTTCTTAGGTTGCTGTCCTTGTTGAGCCAATGCGATGAGATGCACGGGCTTGACAATGGGAGGTGTGCCCCTAGTGTGGTGACGACCTACGTGTTGGGATCTGATCCTGATGTTGAGGTGGGTTTTGAATATGCTATGTTGTGTGTGGTGTTGAGCGCAAGAGCAACAGATGCGGCACCGATACAGCTCCGGGTGACAGACTCGAGAAATGTTGTACCCTCACACAACTAATGGGTTGATTCCTAAGTGACTATGATGCATGCTGTGACCAATGCAATTGTGGTGCAGGAGGCAGAGATAACGCCCCCATCGCCGGAGAGTGTGATGCTGAGGTGATGGTATAGGCGATAATGTAGTGGGGTGAGCTAGCAATGCTATAGTGGTCTGCACTGGAACCTCAGAGGTCGAAAGAGGAAGACTCTCAATAGGATCAAGAGATAGGGCCATGCACTCGAACCCTCGGGCCAAAGCTTTCAAGTACTAAGCTTGTGTGGCCGAAGACCCATCAAATGATAGGTCCAAGGGCAAGAGTGGAACAGGAATGGACCCTAAAATAGATGAAACCGTAGCTGGTTGAACTCCTGAAACAGGAGGGCCCGAGTGATAGGGTGCAGTTGGCAGAACTTTTGGGATCTGTGTGGTAGTCAATGTAGTTGAATCAGTGACGGGCCTTAGACCGGCTTGTGTTTGCCACTGTCCCGGAAGAGGGGATAAGGATCCTCCATGATTCCCAAATTGGGACACATAGAGGGAAGAAGAAGCAGTCAAAGTGAGAGAAGGAGGATCTGAGTGTGGGGCCTCTTTCAGAACAATAACCATGGGCTTGCGGGTCTACGGGGCCATGGCTAACCGCAAGTGAAATAAATGAGTTGCGAAAAGAGGCAAACGCATGAGCTTTAAGACGAACTACAGTCAAAAGTGACAAATAGCTTGGAAAGGGCAAGAGAAAACAACCACAGGAGGCCGCCCGCGACAGAGACACCCGAGCTCCTAGCTAAGGACCTCGCAACAAGCTACCTGAGAAAACAGGCAAAAGAAATAGGTATCAGAACCTAGACAATGATGCAAAGACAAATGCGAGTTATTAAAGTGGCATGCCATGACACACAATGCAGACGAATGTCCTAAAGTGAACTCTCTCACCATGCATGTCCCACATAGGGTTGACCATATGGGACGTACTCATGGATTTGGGTTTTGACTTTGGACAGAAAAGTTGGTTCCCGTTCTAAATCTTGGCCAAAGCGCAGGTAGTGAACAAGTGGTGCATTGGTGGCCTCGTCTCCTGCAGTAGTATGGAGCTGGACCCTCTACTAGCACCGACACAACCCTAGACAATGGGGGACAAACTAGCAACACGCCCTACACCAAAGCTATACAACGGGCTACTAGAATTGTCCTTTGCAAACTGTGGGTGGACTCAGAGGAGAAGATGCATGCTTTTGTTAAAATGATCATTCATGCAATATGCTTTTGTCTTTTACTTGCGTTTTATTAAACCATGGGGAGTTGTGAGCATTTGCCTCTAGTTATGCCTTATTATATGTTTATCCGAGTTTGTGTGTTTTATTTTAACCACATAGGGACGCAAACATGTCTCTACTTTCCTAATCATGGCAAATACAATAAAGGGGATAAAGCACACTATCATGGCATCTAGACAGTCACTCAATGAAGCAAAAAGCATGAATATGACATGTGATAGTGTAGTGCTCACAAGTAAGTGGATAAAAGCAAGTATCTCAACAAAAAACATGAATTAGGTTATGTGCATGTGTGGTGGCATAGCAATGGTGTAAAAAGGCACAAAAAGACATGTTCAATCAAGTATGTACAAGCAAACAGAGCAAGCAAATAAGCACAAAGTATATAGACCAAAGACAAGTAAGAAAACCAAAACGAAAGCTAGAATCTAGTTATCCCCAGCGAGGTTGGCAGTTCCTGTGACCATGCCAGTGGAACCCTGCACGGCTCCCCTTATGGGTGTGTGGAAGCACACGAGGAGTCCCAATACGGTCACGACGAAGAAGGTGAATCCGGAGAAGAAAATAAGACTCGGAAACACCAAGAAATGATAAGGAAGTATAAGGAAAGGAGGCCACCGAAGCTCGCCGAAGATGACTGGAAACTCTGAATTCTCTCCTCCACGAGCTTCCTCCGTACTCAAGGATCACTCTGGTTGGGAGGAAAAGGCTTGAGGAGCTCTCCTCTCCAATTTTTCCAAAATCCCCTTTTCACTTGCAAATGGGGCTATTTATAGGCTTCCAAATGGCTTGGTTAGTTGTTATGGTTAGAGTGGAAGGTGGTTAAAGTGGTTAAGAAGAGATGGGAAGTGGTTAAGGTGGTTGGAGTGAAGTGGGAAGTGGTTAAGATGGTTAAGAAGAGGTGGGAAGTGGTTAAAGTAGTTGGAGTGAAGTGGGAAGTGGTTAAAGTAGTTGGAGTGAAGTGGGAAGTGGTTAAGTTGGTTGGGTGAAGTGAGAAGTAGTTAAGGTTGTTGGAGTTTGACTTATGGTTTAGGGTTTGACTTATGGTTTAGGATTTGACCTAGGTTTAGGATTTGGATTAGGGTTTTGAATTTAATTTAGGTCTTAACCTAGGGTTTAAGGTTTGGATTAGGGTTTAAACTAGGTTTTAGGGTTTATTTAGGGTTTTATGGTTTTGTTTAGTTTTTTAGGGTTTTCCTAGGGTTTTTAGGACTTTTTAGGGTTTTATTTGGTTTTTTAGGGTTTTTGAGGGGTTTTTTAGGTTTTTATGGTTTATTTGGGGTTTTTTAGAATCTTGTTAGGGTTTGGTCCATTTGCAAGCATATGGGGTGTCTACAGATGCCCCTCCCCGAGCAAGGTCGGAGGACAAGTAGAACAGAGACCGATGCTTAGAGTTGACAGAGACACCCCACCCCTTCTTGCAAGGAAGAGATATCAAGAGGAGGAGATCATCGCTCGGAGTTGACGAAGATGCCCTGTCCGAAGCTGTAAGAAAGAGTTAGTTAATGGCAACCAACTATCACTCGGTGAATGCACCAGAAGCCCTGTCCTGTCTCCCTGAGCGCTACAGTCGAAGCCAACAACAAAGAAACCAATGCCGATGACGAATGCCGACAAGTTTACGACCAATCAACTCCTAAAAGTCATGACTGGTTATCACACTTGTCGAGAAAATACGCTAAACAAGACTCATGATGCTTGTCGACCGAGAAGTGACTGGTCATGGAAGTCATCCGGGTAGTTCAAGCTACCAACCCAAAAGGAGGAATGGAACAAGGACAATGGGGAAATCCATCGGGCATCACAAGGATTGCCCGGGTAATTCGGGATACCGATCCAAAGGAAGGTGGCAAACAGTTTGCTTTGATTCCATTCAATCGGTGTGGAACTCAAAACGAAGGGGGCACCATCGATACCAAACTCTTTGAGTAAGGACCGAATGGGACATGGTAGGTTTCGGACCAACTGACAAAGAATGGAATAATTGGTAAGTTTCGGACTTACCGACTAAAAGGGAGAATGGTAAGTTTTGGACTTACCGACCAAAGGGAGAATGATAAGTTTCGTACTTATCGACCAAAAGAGAGAATGATAAGTTTCGGACATGTCGACCAAAGGGAGAATGGTAAGTTTCGGATTTACCGGCCAAAAGGGGGAATGGTAAGTTTCGGACTTACCGACCAAAAGGAGAATGGTAAGTTTCGGACTTACCAACCAGAGGGAGAATGGTAAGTTTCAGACTTACTGATCAAAGGGAGAATGGTAAGTTTTGGACTTACCAACCAAGAGGGAGAGTGGTAAGTTTCAAACTTACTGGCCGAAAGGGGAATTGGTAAGTTTTGGACTTACAGACCAAAGGGAGAATGGTAAGTTTTGGACTTACTTGCCAAAAGGGAGAGTGGTATGTTTCTAACTTACCCACCAAAGGGAGAATGGTAAGTTTTGAACTTACCGACTAGAGGGAGAATGGTATGTTTTGGACTTATCAATCAAAGGGAGAATGATAAGTTTCGGACTTACCGACCAAGAGGGAGAGTGGTAAGTTTCGGACTTACCGGCTAAGAGGGGGAATGGTAAGTTTCGGTCCTATCGACCAATTGGAGAATGGTAAGTTTCGGTCTTACCGGCCAAAAGGGAGAGTGGTAAGTTTCAGACTTATCGACCAAAGAGAGAATGGTAAGTTTTGAACTTACCGACCAGAGAGAGAATGGTAATTTTCGAACTTACTAACTAAAATGAGAATGGTAAGTTTTGGACTTACCGACCAAGAGGGAGACGGGTAAGTTTTAGACTTACCGGCCAAAAGGAGAAATGGTAAGTTTCGGACTTACCGACTAAAGGGAGAATGGTAAGTTTCGGACTTACCGACCAAGAGGGAGGATGGTAAGTTTCGGACTTACCAATCATAGGGAGAATGTTAAGTTTCTGACTTACCGGCCAAAAGGGAGTGTGGTATGTTTCGAACTTACCGACCAAAGGGAGAACAGTAAGTTTCAGACTTACCGACCAGAGGGAGAATGGTAAGTTTCGGACTTACCGACCAAGAGAGGGAATGGTAAGATTTGGACTTACCGATCAAGAGGGAGAATGGTAAGTTTAGGACTTACCGACCAGAAGGAGAATGGTAAGTTTCAGACTTACCGACCCAAGGGAGAAGGGTAGGTTTCAGACTAACCGGCCAAAAGGGAGAGTGGTAAGATTCATCAGGCTTACCAGCCAAAAGGAGAATGGTAAGTTTCGGACTTACCAACCAAAAGGAGAATGGTAAGTTTCGAACTTACCAACCAGAGGGAGCATAGTAAGTTTTGGACTTGCCGACCAAGAGGAGAATCCCATTCATCTTAGAATGAAATCATGGGGAATGTCTTTGAACTCTGTCCTTTTAGACGCGAATCTGGGAGACTAGGATGTTGGGGTCCTAACCAATTGTTTAACCAAAAGGATTTGCCAAGAGATCTTATTTAAGTGCCAGTGCACCTTGAATTGTCACCGCTGTGGGGAATATCAATCAAGATAGCTGGGGATTTGTTATCTATGCCCAAGGTCATCATGAATTCAAAGTGTTTGTGAAATGCCGACGATGCCTCAGATCTAATGCTTGACTTACTGTAGTGCCCTGCTAAGTTGTCACTTTGTGGGAGCCATTATGTAATGAATGTCACTTCCCCATAAGAAGGTGCACTGACCATCATTTTGTAGATAATTTGCACCAAGCATTCTCAAAACAGTCCTCTTTTCCACAAAGTAGCTTACATGCCCCTGGTCGAAGGCTCTAGTGTAGTTACATAGTAAGTGGATGTTCTGTTTGGTACCTGAAACATGACTTTCGATCAAAGAGCAGCTAACATGCCCCTTGTTCGAAGACTTTGGCTCAGTTACACTGTAAGTTGGTGTTCTGTGAGGCATCTGAAATGTGACTTTTGACCAAAGAGTAGCTGACATGCCCCTGGTCAAAGACTCTGGTTCAATTGCACTGTAGCTAGTGTTTTGTATGTGACTTTTGACCAAAGAGCAGCTAACATGCCCCTAGTATTGGACTAAGTGGACATCACTTGAGGGTATGGGGTCTTGGAAGCCAGACTATAACTACAGATGTTCCTTGAACCACTGGAGTACTTGAGACCATCACTTGTCGAAGCAAGTGATCCATTCATCAAGTGACTGGAAGTATGTGCATCCAAATGCTTTCCTGTATTATACTTGGAAGACAGAAGGAATTGTGGCAACTCGATAAAGCCTTTGATTTAGATTGTAACTTGCTTCTAGCTGGTATGTTTAAGATGTGTTCTGTTCAACTGTGGTGTTTATATAGGACATTCTCCTGATTGTATTCGCCAATGGCCTCCTTTAGAGTTCTCCTAAACCTTGAGTTGAACCTCGTGTCTCTGTCCGACACAATGGATACCGGAACACCATGCAGTCGAACCACCTTGGAAACATATAGCTTTGCCAGATGGTGTATTGGAAGCTTCACTCGAATGACTAGGAAGTGAGCAGACTTGGTTAGCCGATCCATGATCATCCACACAGTATCGTTCTTCCTATGAGTCCGCAGCAAACCAGTCATGAAGTCCATGGAGATGTGCTCCCACTTCCACATAGGAATATCCAACGGTTGCAAGGTCCCTCCAAGTCTCTAGTGCTTTACCTTGACCAACTAGCAGTTATATACCTCGCCACATGATCAGCAACATCCCTCTTCGTGCCTAGCTACCAAAACTTCAGCTTCAAGTCTCGATACATCTTCGTACTCCCTGGGTGAATAGTGTACCAAGACCAATGTACTTCGTCGAGCAATCTCTGCCTGACCTCCTCATGCTGGGGCACATATAAGCGCATATCATACCTTAGCTCCCTATATGCCCCAACAGAGAGATGAAGCTCTCCACCAGCCTCTAGCTTTCCAAACACAGCCTGAACAAATGAATTTAGCTGCTAATAGGAGACAATAAACTCGATCAGCTTGGGGCGAATAGATAGGTTGGCCACCCAAGCACCAATCGTTCCTCGAGCTTGCCGCTTTGGCCTTCAGCTCACCAGATCCTCTAGCATGGTCTACACCATGACCATTAGGCTCGCCAACACGTGCGTACACCGACTCAAGGCATTGACGACCACGTTGGCCTTCCTTGGGTAGTAGGATAGGCTAAAGTCATAGTCCTTCAGATACTCCACCCACCGACATTCCCAGGACAGTTGAGGTCCCTTTGCATGAAGATATACTTCAAGCTCTGATGATCAGTGAAGACCTCAAACTACTCTCCATATAGATAGTGTCGCCAAAGCTTGAGAGCAAACACTACGGTAGCTATCTCCAAATCATGGGTCGGGTAGTTCTTGTCATGATCCTTCAGCTAGTGTGAGGCATATGGGATGACATTGCCATGCTACATTAAAACACACCCCCACTCAACACCACTAGCGTCACTATACACAATGAAGCCACCACTTCTAGAAGGCAGAGTCAACATTGGGGCAGAAACCAGACGAGACTTCAACTCTTTCAAACATGCCTCACAATTCTGGCCCCAACAAAACGGAACCCCCTTTCTGGTCAACTTTGTCAGAGGCGTGGCTATGGAGGAGAAATCCTTGATAAACATCCTATAATAGCCTGCCATACCCATGAAACTCCTAACCTCCGCCACAGTCTTGGATCGCTCCCAACCACTCATCATGTAACGACCCCCAAGTCGCTACCACAAAACTAGCTACAAATTTTCATTTAATTATTTATTTTATCTTAATTATTAATTAGCAATTACACTAATGATGTAGCTAAGGCTAATTACTCTCAATAGGAAATAAACTAAACTAACACTCACCTGGATCCCTGATGTGTGGTGGCGTGACTCCTCCTATATGCACTAGCAACCAATAGCAACTATCTTGCATCTGCCAAAACACACAAAACAAAGCACACTCGAATGACTACTCAATGGTCACCTAGCACGCTCCCCACCTACAACTTGGCAACCTATGCCGAGGGCCACCAAGCACAGGCATCACACCCAGATGTCGACAAAACAAAAGGGCAATCTACCGACGCCTAGCAACAAGCACTGGCATTCCTCTCGGATGCCGCAACACCAAACCAAGCAGTCTACCACTGCTCGGCAGGCCACAAAATCAGAAAACCATGTCTTTAAAACAATTCTCTCCTTTTCCTTTGCAAAACCATGTGCGTGCACTTTTAAAACTTTTTATGGATGCCTGAGAAAGCTATTCTCGCCATCTCAAGCCCTAAACCACACCAAAAGCACAACTATAGAGACTTTGCTCTGCACAACATGGTCCCCTCTGGACCCAAGCACAACACCAAACCATGGAGCCTTCACTCCCAAAACAACGGAGCCACCACTCCCAAAACAATGGAGCCACCGCTCCCAAAACACTACGCCTCAATAGGGGCCAAAGCCACGGTCTCCTCTAGGCCCAGAGCCTGATTTCCTAAACCTGGACTCCACACAAACACAAGCACAAACAATGTGTCGAACTGCCCGACGCCAAGCAGACAACACAGGCCACAAGCTGTCCACCTAGGAGCGACTACGGTGTTCTACACTGCCATGGTGACGGCTACCCTGTGTAGGAGCATTCACCGTCCCGCGATTCTTCCTCTCTGGAGAACCCTCAAAGAGCCAACCCCTCCCTGGGAAGGTTGTCCTGTCTCCCAGGACACTACCATCTATGGGGCGCACGTCCCACCCGCACTGGCCACCACAGGGTACACCTCCTCATGGCGCCCTACACACGGTGCTTAGGAAGGAGTCTTATACCTCCACACCCGACAATACTCGAGCTTCAATGCTCACAGCAACAACAGGAGTATCATACCTCAGCATCATGTTTTGATTAATATATATATCGATATCTATATGTATATATATATATATATATATATATTAATCAAAACATAAGATAACTTAATACAGGATCAAGGCCTGAATCGGAAGACTGAAATGGAACGGTCGACTGAACCTGGGTTCAAGGCACCAGATCAGTAGACCAAAAAACCACTTTGTCGACCGAAAACCCCTGATTCGGTAGACCAAAAATGTTCCGTCTACCGAATCAGAAATTCTGACAACACCTAAGACTCCTAGAATAGCAGATCGAATAAATTCAGTCAATTGAACCAAGGATCTAGGGGACAGTCTGCAATAGAAACGACATACCAAAATAATTCAGCATGCCGAACTAGGCGACTGCAAGGTACCTTGAAATGAGACCCAAAGCCCAATCCTGCAAACCACCAATCCAAACCATGCAAACAATATATCAAAATGAAGATCTCAACAAGATCTTCCAAAGCAGATAAACAACACAAATATCTATCAAGCGGATCTCAAGAAAACAACAAAAAACACAAAGGGGACACTATTCACCCAAAACCTCAAATACGACCATAAATGGCCCACAAATGCACAACAAATTTTATAAGATTTACTACAATTACCAGCACACTAACATGCACCTATGGTACAAATTTGGAATCAAAATAAAATCTACGGGGTGCGTACCTCCACCAAAGACACGGCGACGCGAGATGGACGACGACACTCCTCCTCCAACCACGAGCTGCACCTCTCCTCCACGCGACGATCGTGGCTACATCCTCCCTTCTCTGGCCATCTCTCTCTCTTTCTCTCTCTCGTAACCCTCTCACCTCCCCTCTCTCTTTTCTTCCCCTCTCCCATACGTGGGAGGAGAAGAAGAAGAAGAAGAAGAAGAAGAAGAAGAAGAAGAAGAAGAAGAAGAAGAAGAAGACGAAGAAGAAGAAGAAGAAGAAGAAGAAGAGGAAGGGGTGGGGGTGGGGGTGGGGCCCAGGGAAGAGAAAGAAAGAAAAGAAAGAAGGAAAGGAATGAGAAAGAAGAGAAGGAAAGAATGGAAGCTGCACGAAACCAGACCACACGACCTCCCACGTCCGCGTGACTTGTGCAAATTGAGATCCTCCACCAGAGTACAGAGCAAACCCTCAAAACTCCCATGAGGGCCAGCACATCACCCGAACCACACCACGCCAAAAGGCCAGAAACCCACAATCCAAGCGTCAGACACCACTGAGAACGTGTCTCACATTAGGCACTAGGGCCCCCGAAGTCTAACACGCTTGAATTTCACCTTAATTAT
>JAMKQA010031620.1:0-24253 GCA_024699735.1 Posidonia australis
GGTGAAATCAAGGAAGACCGATTTTATCGGGCGTACGAGGGTGCTTAACACCTTCCTCGTGCGTAACAGGGATCCTTACCCGCATTCTGGTTATTTCGTAGACTTGTCCTTATTGTTTTTGCATGATTTTTCATGTATTTGGTTCTCCTTGTCTTCCATAATAGATTAGGTGGCGACTCCTTTTGTTTTGCTTTTTTCCGACGTGATTTTGCCGTCCGATTTCGCATTCATTTGCGGAATCTCCTCGCCGGCATGGTTACACATACCGTTTAAGGAAAAATCGGTATACCGAAATAAAAACGGCATACTGAATTACCCGTCAAGTGCAGACTGAAGATCTAAACGGCACACCGGAGGACAAAACGGCATACCGAATGACTAGCCATTTGTGACCGTTTTTCTAGTCGTTAGACACAATTTATGAGGGTCTCTTGGCTATAACTAGGACTCATTTATGCCTCCATAAAGACACACATTGACACACTTGTAATTGATATATTCCTTCTGTCATTTATTCTCCTCACAAGCATACTGTAAGCTATTGTTGTAATCGAGCTTTGTGAGAGGAAAATCTGAATTTGTAAAGCATCAAGAAAGGGCTCTAGCTTCTCGGGGATAGAGAAGTAGGAAGAGCAAGAGAGGAGTTGGTGGAACAATCAACAAGTAAGTTCTTTATTATTTAAGAATAAGGGAAAAATCTCAAGAGGGTCTTGAAGAGTAGACTAGGCGGGGTTGCCGAACCACTATAAATTGCTTGTGTTTTCAATTACTCTCATCCCCATCTTGTGCATTTAATTCTAGTGACATCAAGTGTGCATGATAAGTACAAATTGATTAATCATTTTACTTATCATTTCTGATTATTGTTAAAATTAGATATAGTAACATTAAAATGTAAAATTCTCTATTCACCCCCCTCTCTAGACAAGCCTTTCGATTCTACATAGAGGACGTCTTTAAGTACCATAATGTTGTCCCCAATATCCAAGCGGTAGGTGCCAACTCCTTCCACGTCTAAATATGTATTATTTCCTATATAGATGCGTTGTTCCCAGGACTGAACTCTTTAAATGATTCCAGTCCTTGTTTGGTTTTGGCAATGTGCCTTGTGGCACCAGAATCTACCCACCACTCATTCATATTAGGAGTTACAACATTATTGCATTCAGTGACACAGATAGACTCTCTTATTCTTCTATTCCGAGGTTTTACCTTTGTTTCCTCCATATTTGGGCAATTTGCTCTGTAGTGACCAAATTGACCACATACATTGCAAGAACCTTGTAGTCTTTTCCTTTAATTTGGTTTGAAGTTCTTGTTGTATCCATTCTTCCTCTTGTTATTCTTTGGCTTCCATTGTGTAGCATTTGCTTCTTCTAGATTGGTTTCATATTTCTTCCTCCTAGCCATTATCTCCTTTTGTGTGGTCAACCTAGCAAACAGTTTAGAAAGTTGAATTGGGGTTGGCCTAAGAGATGTGGTGACCATGTCATAGTTATGTGGGAGACTATTTAAAATTGTAACTATTTGCAATTTTTCAGGAATGGGAGTTCCTGCAATAGTCAAGTTTTTAGCCATAACTATCATGCCATTTATGTGTTCCACTACATTTTGTTCCTCAAGCATTTTGCAAGAGTTGTATCTTTGAAGGATAAGTTGGATTGTCATTTCAGTTGTTTTATCATATTTTTCATTCAAAGCATTTTAACAAGCTATCCTCTATAAACATGAACATAAGGTTTTTAGCCTTTTTGTCTTCAATCTTCCACTTTTCATGTTTTTTAATTTCCACTTCAGAAGCGTCATTTGACAATTCCGGAGGATTAGCTTCTATAGTATGTTCAATATTATCATATTCTAATGCATGTTTTATTTTCCGGTACCACATCTTATAGTTAGCCCCATTCAATTTCTCTATCCTAGCCAATTCGGTTGTGAACAGTTTGCTAACCATTAAATCTACAACAAATGTAGATATACTATTTAAAATTTGTGTAATTTCTCAAACAAATAATGAACAATTATTTCAGAATCAAAATAAGATTCAAAACTTAACAAGGTTTATGAGTTCTTCAATCAAAAATAGAAGAAGAATCCACTGCACCAGAGCAGGTGCGCTACGATGGTGCGTCTGTAAGGTGCGTCTGTAAGGTGCGCCACTGATATGCGCCACCTACGTGAGCCTGCGAGGTGCGCCACTCAGGTGCGCCTGGTATGTGCACCTAATATAGTATTAAAACAGATTTTGTAATTTTAATTATTCAAATATGCAACTTAATTCAGTATTTAAGTTCTTTAACAGCAGATATATATGATTCTTAAATTAAGCAAAAATATGATCATCAATATCTTTAATTCTTATCAAAACATGCAATAACATATAAGATCTATGTTGTTAAAGATTATTAATTTTAATAACAAATTATCAAAAATAATAACTACTTTACTTGTTAATTTTAGAAATCATGTAAAAATTTTAATTCCCAATTTATAACTTCAAACTTGCATAATTTCAAACAAGATGTAAGTATGCAGTTAACAAATATTTAAACATGCTAACCTAACCCCTTGTTTTTAAATTAATCAATCATGTAATATATATGCACCCAACCCTCTTATCTCCTAATGTTTAAAAAAAAATCTAACCCGTGAATGAGAAGAGAGCAAAACATGGGAAGAGGCTTTCTGGCGCGGGTGGCGACGCAGAGCAGCGGAGAGCGGAAGAGGGGCGTGCAGATGGCGGTGCACGCGCGCAGGCTGGGAAGGAGGGCCGAAACGTGGATGGTCGCGCGAGAGGCAGGAGAGGGGTGTTCCGGGCCGTTGGGTGGACAGCGACGGTGTACCACGGATAGGGGCGGCACACCTGGGTCCTGTGGGTTGATCGGCGAGGACAGAACCGCGCGGAAGAGCGGTGGTTCGGGTGAGGGCAGCGGTGGTCAGCCACGAGGGAGCAGGGAAGTTTCCGCGAGTTGAAGAAGAAGCAAAGGGCGGAGCAACCTTGCTCTGATACCACTTGTAGGTGGTCGTATGGGGGCTCCGACGAAGTGGATTAAACCAGGAAACCAGGTATGAGATTCTTCTTCTTTCTTCTGTGTGTCCTTCCCATTGAGATTTCCTGTCCTTTTATAGTGGAGCCACAACGTCTCCACCTCCCTCCGCCCCCTAGAAACGGCTCTTTGATTTACGCCGTCAATTAATTCCGGCGAATCAATGTTATTAAACAAAGGAGGAAACGGTCCTTTGACCACATTGACTGTAATGGTGGTCTTCATGACCACCAGTCAACATTAATGTCTACAGTGCACAAACAGACTTGGTAGTGAATCAGATTTTAATCAGGTCTACTTATATATCCATATTTTTTATGGACTCTACCCTGTAATATAAGATCTGGACTTAAACTTAAACCAAGGTCTATGAAAAAATTAAGTCTAGACCCAAGTCTTAGGTCTAATGAGTCTGCTTAAAATATTTTAAGTTATCTTTTTTTTCAAAATTGGATATTTTAATTGCAAATAAAAGATTTCATTACACAAACAAGTTTAAATAAATGATTATGATCAACATTATACAAAAAAAAATAAACATAAGAATATAAGATGTTTCCTCGATAGTTTTGTGGCATCCAACTTGTTAAAAAAAGACTAATAACACCTGTAAAAATATTAAACAAGTCATCATATGTTTCTCCAATAGTTTTATGTGTTGCAATAAATTTTAAAAAAACCAATCAGTCAATCATCGACCAAAAATATAGAAAATTAAACAAAGTCCGGATCATATTCAATCGTTTAGAAAAAAAAAATAAAGTTTCCCCAATAGTTTTGTATTTTCAATGTTCATCCTCCTCCAAAGTCACAATATTTATTACTTCGATTTCTCATTTTCCCATAATTTTCATAGGATGGTTCTTCGATCACAATAGAAGAAATATTTAATTAAGTATTTGCATCATTAACATTGACTTTAGACATCGTCTATGTAAGAAAAAAATGACGATCAAATTCAATATAGAAGTGCAAAACAAATACTTTACTAAATGTTTAGATTAAATGAAAAATTCCCATTTCATAAACAAATAATGATGTTTAATTTCAATTTAGCAATGTAAATAATTTTTTTATTGAATTCAATGGAAATTTCATAAACAAAAATAACATTCAGATGAGTAAAATCTCAATGTAAACAATAACTCCACAAAAAATGAATGAGATCCTGTAACAAAAGAATTAATGAAAAATTGACATTTTAATAAACAAAAATTTATTGATGCAAGTGGAGAATGTACCAGACAATTACAGAGAAAATGCAACGATACAGAGGAGGACGTTGGAGAGGTAGAGGGAGGGAGGAGGTGGTGGCGGTGACGGTGGAGAAAGTCAGATATCCATAATTCAAGCGTAAGACGCTACCCAATACGCATCTAACGTTGGGTGCTAGAGCCCTCAGCGTCCAATATACTTGAATTTCAGATTAAATATCTAACGTAACATACTATCTTAAATCTAGATTGTTACATTATACATACACCATGTTTGAAAACTTCAAATGCTATTTCAATGTTGAGTGGTTGGATGAGTTTAATGATTGGTTGAAGTACTATATGGTGAAAGATAGTGTTTTTTGTTTGTTTTGTTACATTTGTCCTTAATCCAACTTTTGTGACAAAAGGATGTAATACTTAGACTAACAAAAAGATGTTATATAATTATGTTGGGAAGCACAAATAATTCCTTAAAGTTAAAGTGTGAGACTCTAAAGAATGAGAAACAAAGTATTTCTATTCCCATCTCTAAGCAATTAGAAAGAGATAAAAAAGAATATGGTGTTCGTTTAGGTGTTTCAATTAATTACATATGTTTTTCCTTATATCAAAGTTTACCTTTTCGTAGTCATAATGGATCTGAAGAGTTCTCAAATCAAGGAAACTTTTTTGAATTATTGAAGTGATTTGTTACACATAATAAAGAAATTAGAAAAGTTTTGTCAAATAATGCTTTAGGGAATAACAAATTAATATCATTAGAAATTCAAAAGGATATTGTGTTTACATTAGCAAGTAAAACATCTAAATAGATTGTTAATGATATTAGTGATGATTTTTATACTATTCTAGTTGATGAATCTTATGATATAGCATTAAAAAAACAAATGGTAGTGGTATTATGCTATGTAAATAGAAATTGTTATATCATTGAGTGTTTTTTGAGCCTTGTGCATATTAGTGATATACGTGCTTTATTACTTAAAAATACCATTTGAGATTTGTTGTGTACATTTGGACTTTTTTTTTGTTTTTTTTTGTTAACGGTTGAGATAGTTAGAGGGGAATTTTTTAATGCATGTCTCAGGATTCGAACCTGGGACCTTGTGGCGAGTTTAGAGTTCTCCCAGCCACTATGACAATGAGACATTGTCGTGTACATTTGGACTTGACATTATCAATTTATGCGGTCAAGGTTATAATGTCTAACAACATGTGAATAGAGTTTAATGGACTAAAATCTTTGATTCTGAAAGAAACTTTTTGTATTTTCTACATTCATTGTTTTGCTCATCAACTTCAATTGATACTTATAGTAGTTGTAAAAGATTATGTGAAAGTTACTTCATTCTTTGATATAATTTCCATAGTAATAAATTGTATTGGAGGCTCATGCAAGCCTCATAATAGTCTTAGGGCTAAAGAAGTTGAAAGAGGGGTTAAAGAACTTAAATTTTGAGAAGTTAAAAGTGGTATGGGTAAAAATAAAAAACTTGGAGTCAAAAGAGCATGTGAAACACGATAAGGTTTACATTGCACTGTTTTAGTGAATTTAACTCATATATTTTCATTTGTTATAAATGTTCTTTAAATTTCTAAAACTAATAGTAAAGATGCAAAGATAAAGGAACGAGCAAATACCTATCTAAACCTTATGTAGACATTTGACTTTGTATTTATATTGCACTTGATGAAAACAAATTTAAGAATCACATGTGATTTGTCAAATGCATTATAAAGAAATGATTAAGATATCATGATTGCTATTTGTAGACACCCCGATTTCTAGTCAATGTTGACCGATGGACTCGACAGAGAATGTATAATGCCCCTAAAACCGGGTGCTATCGAAATTAAGCTACTATACTAGGGTTAATGCACTAATAAAAGAAATTTAACTGCAACTACCCAGAACTTGTGTGTGTGGCTAGTGGCTCTTGTCTCCGAACACCGGACTAGACTGCAACCCAACTAAGCACCTGAAAACAAAACGAGGTAAAAACACGCGTGAGTGACAACTAAGTCACTCAGTACGCGTTCACAAGAAAACACAATTGAAAACACTTATAACTAATTTCTAGATTTCGTAAACTTCCTTAAGCTTTTCTGGAAATTTGTTACAAATTCAAATCTAGCTTCCCACTAGAACCAAAACTCTGAATAAATCTCTCATTAAAATTCTGGATATTCTTTTCAGGGAAGACTCAGTAAATCATGTTCTTTTAAAATCTTTCTTTCTGTTCCAAAACTCATGTACTAATGTAATGCACTTTTGGAAAACATCGTTGGGATTAGACTTCAGCCTAAAACCGAATATTGAATCTAACTAAACACAATTCTTGGTTGGACTAGTCCTAAAAATCTAATCTCGTCTCAGTTAGAATCTAGTTAAAACACAAAAGCCAAAAAACAGTTTGATTTTAGCTTAAATCTAATTTCTAAATCTCAAATATAAAAACTCTTTACTTTTCTGGTGTCACCTTGATCAGGAGTGATCTGGCTACAAATGGAGGGAGAGGCACTAGTCCCAACCTCCTATGCTGTCACGATGAAAGTCCCCGTGGGCATTCCACTGTTTACCTCGGCTAATAGGCTACACTCTTGGGTTCCTCAGGCTCTTCTAAGCCAACAGGCTCTCTTTATTCTCTGTGCACGGGGGTGCATTCCCCAATGTTCCTTTTTATCTAGGTGTTTGAGCTCATGATTATCTTATCCAGTCCATTCAACACCTTCTCTAAGCACCCAGTCTTTCTAACCAGGACCAACTCTAAAAAATTTATTCTGAAAATATACATCTTTTCTTTGAATTTTTATTTTTTTTGAACTCTTTCTATTACAGAAATCTTTCTATAAAACCATTCTTTTATTATGAGATATCTCTATAAAGCTTTGTCTAAACATCATGCCAAAACACCTCAAATAGGAATAAGAATCCATGTATAAAACATCTTTCTTAGAAACTATCTTATTTGGCTCTAGGGTCTAGTTTGACAGATCGAAATTGGCTCAGGTGCCTAGATCAGTCGATCGAACTTTTAGATCGGTCATTCAAATTTTCCTGATTTGATCAACCAAAATATTTCGAGGATAGGTCATTCAAATTTTCCTGGTTCGATCGACCAAAACATTTCGATCGATCGAAATCTCCTGAAACAGAAGACCGGAATATTTTGGTCTATCGAAATAGGGCTTTGAACTGAAAACTGACAAAAAAACAACATACTGATTTTATTCGATATACCGAATTTTTTGTTTTCAGCACACTTCTCTCCAGACCCTACTCACTTGTTCTTCGGAAATGGAACCTTCGACGGACCCTTTTCGGTAAACCATAAATTTTACATAAAACATATGTTCTAGCTTGTCAAGTCTACTATCATTTAGGACAAGTTTCATTAAAAACTATTGCATATCTCGAGATACGAAAATCACAAGCTCGAAGACTCATTCAAAAATACTGTAGCATGCTTCTCAAAAATCGACATAAATTTATCACAACTCATGGAAAAATCTCCAGGATTCCATACGTTCATCATCCAATTGAAATGTATCCATTTTCATGTATTCCATACTAATTCATGGCATAATTCTAAGATGGAGGCCTAAAATGTAAAAGAGAAATAAAGAAGCAAACGCATACACAGAGATGATCTCCGGCGATCCTTTCTCCTAGGTGACTTCCTCTCTTCCTCCCGGTGCTCCTCCGACTTCCAGGATCTCCAGAGGCCCTCTTCCACCACTAGCAATCACCATCTCTTTCTCTCCTTCCCTTTTGTTCTTCTCTGGTTTGCCCTCAAATCTTCCTCTCCTCTCACTCTCCCTCTGTCCCTTCCAGCCTTCGTCGTTCTTCTGTTAAATGCTTGCCGCTCTCCCTTGTTTTCCATCATCCATGACACCACGTAGATCCCGTTGAATCGACAAGCCTCATAGCGGAAGGCTGCGGAGTACTGTGGCGAGCACAATAGAAGGCGATGGAGGCTGTGCGGGTTACTGTGCTAAGTTGACTCAACTGCCAACCTGGCCTCACACAGTCCCACACATGCACACGTGGCACACACACACGCGTGGCACACTCGGGTCCAAATTACTACACAGTAGAAAAAATACTAGAGATATTACTTAAAATTGGGCTCAACACCAATATCTCATTATTAATCTAATTATCTAGATTGCAATACTTAATTACATTCACTTTAGATAATCTCGCCATAGATATTACATAATGCAATTGGACGACAGACCCGGTCCTACCACATGTACCCAAACCAACCCAAGAAACCCAACATCCAACCGAAAATTATTCATTTACTCCAAAATAAACCCTAAACATCAAACCCAACGCCAAAATTCAAACCCATGTGCTTTGGCCCAATCGGATGTGTAGCTCGATAGCGAGGTCCAAGTGCGCGTAGGGGCCAGGATAGCCAAACATGTGCCGCCCAACCAGTCACTTTCATTGTACCTTGTACGAGTGACAGCGCCGCACGTATCACTATGGTTGCCTCCCCAGTGTGTTTGACACCTTTGCAACAGCCTCGTCCTACCACGGCCTCACCTGTGCCTACCACGCCCTCACCGACTGCGTCACTGCACGCCACCTCTGAATCAAGCCAACACTCCCGCAACCTACAGTTGCTTGACATTCTCCTTCCCATCACGTGCCCCCCCCCCCGTTGACTTCCAAACACACGCAAAGCCAACCACCAAAACCAGAAACCTCCCCGTTGCACGGACCACACACAGTTGCAAGAGAGGAGAGGAACCCATCGCCACATGGAGAGCCAGAGATAGCTTGGAGAAGAGAGACCGGAGAGAACACTCGACTTCGGTCCAAGACCAACCTTCCTTCGCATCAGGGAAGTTCCCTAGTCACTCATTGAGCCCTCCTTGAGCCTCCCTGATCCATCCTCAATCGTGACCGTCGTCCAAGCT
The DNA here is from genome assembly GCA_024699735.1 of Posidonia australis. Classification (NCBI taxonomy): domain Eukaryota; kingdom Viridiplantae; phylum Streptophyta; class Magnoliopsida; order Alismatales; family Posidoniaceae; genus Posidonia; species Posidonia australis. The sequence continues at coordinate 9,197 of JAMKQA010031620.1, forward strand.
CTTCTCTGGAATTCTCGTCGTTGATTCCAAGAGCACATGACCAACATAGGTATCGTCCTACCCCATTCTACTAGTATATCATTTGTCTACCACATTTGCATTTGTCCTCCCTATTTCCCGCGTGTTTTGGTTTCTAATTTGTCACATTCATCACCTTTTCCTGTCGACAGATGACGAGTGTCAATGTGAGGCCTCTAGCCCTTGAGCACCTAGCCATGGCTGTCCCGAGGCATCCTCTTCCTCCTCTCCAACTCTCTTGTCGCCCCTGAGCCGTGCCCGAGTCTCTGGCCTTCTTATGTGGTCAACCGGACTTCGATGGGTCATGACGTCGGTGATGGAGTTGGATGGAGGAACCCATGTTTGCTTTTGAGATTCATTTCCTTTCGAGCCTTCCCACATTCGTCCTCAAGCTTCCCTAGTTGCCCTCAGCTTCGACGAGGTCTCCAGCCATTGCCATGGTGGAAGCGAGTTGTAGAGTCTAGCGCGCAAGTGTGGGGATGGAGGAGAGGCTCTCGCATGTTTCCAATCTGGTTTCTCACGTGGTTTCCCTCCTCTAGTCTTCGATTGTACTTCCCAAATGTGTTTTTCCACTGTTTTAATGCATACCTTGCGTGGGGAAGAGGCGACGGAGGAGGATGGTTTGAGCTATATTCTGGAGGCATGCCCCGATGGTGCGTCCTGGATGCACGGGTCCATTAGGGATCACTTGGTGTCAGACCTGACCAAGCCTTGACCCTATGGCCTTTGTTTAAAGTTTCTCTCAAGTGTTTGTCACCTTTTTTGTGCTCTAGTTGCATTGCTTGTTTGGCTTTTATGTGCTTTGCTCAAGGTTTTCTTTAATTGGGTGATTTCTTCCATATTTTTAGTGATGCATGCCCCCATCATCCACTCCTACCATCCTTTAGTCACTTGCTACCACTCCTTGTCCCTGGGTGTTCGAATTCAGCTGAGATTGCTGGTCGTTTGGGCATGCCCTGAGGCACGTTCTTGGTGCATGTACCTGTCGCACGTTTGGGATGCACGTTTGTCCCAGGGATCGAGCCTGGCCCAGCTTAGCCTTGGACCCTAACACACTCTCATCCCTCGCATCATTCTATGTCTTCTAGTTTGATTACAACCTTGACTTGCTATTGTACGTTATTTACCTTGTTTTATTTGTCTCATGCATCGTCCATTTGTTAGCCACACATCAATTGTCATTCGAACGCCTATATAGCCATGCATGCGAGTGATGTGTCCGAGAAAGACTGATTCGTCGGGTGTGTGAGGGTGTCTAACACCTTCCCAGAAAGTAATTGGAGTCCTTACCCTTTCTCCACCACACATCGACCCATGTGTCGTGTCCATTTGGCACAGATTCATTCATTTACTCCGCATTGTTTTCCACTTTCGATATGGTTTTCCTCGTCTTTCTGCTTTTAAAATAATCTAGGTGGCAACTCCTTTCCTTTATCAAGTTTTGTGTTATTTTCTTTTTGGGTGTTTTTTAAGTCGTATTTCCATCCTCGGATTCACCAGATCTACCGTGGCTGTACCGATCTTCATGCGATCTCGATCGTATTGGAGCGTGGTTCCCTCTATCAGCATGATCATACTATTAATTTGTTGAAAGTTTTCTTGAATGCGGTTAAATTCTTTGAGAAATGATGATAATGAATGAGAGTCTTTACTTTTAAAAATACGTTCATTTTGTAAAAAGCATAATATAAAAGTTAAAAGTATGGACATGATTTTTTAAGAACCAGGGGGTAGGGAGACCACGACGTAGCCAGAAAGTGAAGATGAATCTTTATCATTTTCAACACAATGATTGATTTGTTAATCAATGAACTCAATAATCGCTTTAGCGAGGGAAGCATAGAATTATTTTTGTGTTACATGCCTTGATTCTTGTGACTTTTTTGCATCTTTTTATAAAGTGAAGTTGATTAAACTTGCACAACTTTATTCATCTGATTTTTGTAGTAAAGAATTTGATAGACTTGAGAATCAATTTAATACATATATGTTAAATGTCCGTAGTAATCCTAAATTAGTCAATGTCAAAGGTATTTTGGGACTTGCTCCGAGACTTGTGGAATTGAACATGGATCGTGTTTTTTTTTTTACATATCGTTTTTTGAATTTAGTATTACTTCTTCTTGTTGCTACTATTTTTGTGGAAAGAGTATTTTCTGCAATGAGTATCATAAAAACTCGCTTGCATAACAAAATAGGAGATAGGTTCATGAATGATTGTCTAGTTATTTACATTAAGCAAGATGTAATCAATGAGATCGACAACAAGATCATTGTAGAGTAATTTCAGAATATGTGATCTTGTTGTAAAACTTTGTAATGTAAGTGTTACTTTTATTGTTATTTGTAATTTTAATATAATACACGTCTTTTTATTTAGTAATTTAATTTTTTTCCAGTCCTTAGACTTTTGTATGAACTACTCTTCAAAATTTCCTAGCTTCACCATTGCAATATCTCCAATCTAAAAGTTCAATAAGTTTTTCTTCTTATTCTTATTGTTGAGTGATTCCCTTCTCATTTATTAGATCATCACAAGTTTCTATTATAATATTTTTCAAATGCAATACCCATTATCTTGTATATATTAAAAATTTCCTCACCAATGTTCCTCTCAATCTTGACATTCATTGGACAAAAACTACTTCACCATTTTTAACATTTTTGCATGCATTGAACATTACACACCATCTTCTATCCTCTCTACCATCCTCTTCATTGGATCAAACATTCTCACCATCCACACCAAACTACTCATTGTTCGCCAATCACTTCAATACATGTTATATCATTTTCAACAAGGAAAAGAACAGAAAGTGTTAGAATATACAAGGACAAAAGATCATATAAAGCATAGGGATATGAGGGAAGATTTGAAGAAAACGATTACAATTCTAAAGGATTACTAATGGGCACATTATTGTTAGATATTTTATGCCTTATATTTACCTATTTTATGTATAAATAATGCTACTCGAGGTGTTTTATGTAAATATTGTAGGAATTTGAGGGTGTAGAAAGAATTTAAAAAAAGAAGGGAAAAAGAATAAATGTACAAGAAAAGAAGATATTTTTTGCATGGAAAATTCTAAAGCTACGTTGAAAGGTCAAATGTACATTTTCCACATGTGTTAATACTGAGAGAAAGATCAATTAACGCATTAACTAAGTCAGAGCTCATCTTGGCTGACATGGATGCCTCCCAAACATACGATTGTGCAACTGACGCATCCCAAGTGTCCGTGAAAAATATTTTTGACTCCATCTTCGGTGTTCATTATCTCTAGATGAAAACATCTTATATTTGAAAGTAAAATTTAAAGTTTGTATTCAAATTTATCTCTGACGTAAGGAAGTCCTTGTAAGTCTATAAAAGAACTCCTTATGTAGATCTATCGGGGCATCTTCTACCTACTAGGCTTAGAATTTTTCTCTGTATTGTGGAAGAGCTTCAAGTGTTCAGTGGTTGTAATCTCAAGTTCTATTAATAAAATTGTTTTTCTTCTTCAATTATGTCATTTATTCCAAAATTTCTATTCAATTGTTTATTTTCCGTTATCTTTATGTGTAACTAATTTCTAGATCTAAGGTTTAAATGAAATTCATGTAATTTTAGATGTTGTGATTAAATTCCTCTTTCTTTTCTCTTTGTGCTTAATGCCATGATTATATGAGCTAGATGTATATTGCATAAATCACTCATAAAATCAATAAACTTTAATAGATTAACATTGATATCATCTTTTTAATAAATGCTTCCAGAAGATTTATTTGAGGATTGTGTGTGTAATTGCAATTACTTCATATATCATTTGATTTAATTTGGTTTGTGTATTTTTATTCATTGACTTGTTAATTTATGATGCATTGCATATAGATTATATTTGTTAGGATAAAAATTATTGAATTAAATTATTTAAATTAATAGAGAGTCAAAGAATCGATTTAATTATGTATCTATATTTACATAAATGGATTCAAAAATTCTAGTTCTCTTTTATCCTGAAGTTTTGTTAAGTTCTTAAAATCAATTAACTTCTAAATTTATTTTTTTATTCCATCATTAACTGATAAATAATTATAGTTTTTAAAATACTATTTTTTTTTGAGTTCAACCCATACTTACATACATTTTATATAATATGTCGTGTACTTGTGGTTAATTAAAATATACTCATCAAATACATTAACGTAAAAAAAAATTCAGGAGATGTAGTTGTAAATTGTAAAAGAAGAAAATGTGATTTACCCAATAAACAAAAGTACTACAGGTTTAGAGATAGGAGTACCTCTAAAACTGTAGTATTTATAAAAGATATATTTTCAGAAACATTATAATCAACATAAACAGTAAGATAACGGAGATTCCACCAACAAACGTCATATTAACATAAAACACAAACAAACAAAACTCTTGTCAGAGAGCAAGCATTGTATCTCATAAATCCGTAGCCAAGTTTACTCCTCACGACTCACGAGGGCCATAAACATCTCACCCATCTCGTCAAATGCAAACAATACAACAACGGCCACTGCAAACTCACGCTCCAATGAAAAAAATCAAGCACACAGCTGTCTTGGTGTCAGTGGCGGAATTAGAAATTTTTTATGATGGGAGTTATAAAAAATAAATTATCAAAGTAATTGTAAAAATAATTGATATCATAATTATAATAGAAGAATATGACAACTTTAAAAATCACCAACATATATTTTTTTTACGAGGGAAAGAAGTTAAAAAGAGATTACAATAGCAATGATTTTATATGAAAGTTATTTGCACAATAATATGTATACTATAGTGTTTTTTTCTTTTTAGTCTAATAGAGACAAAGCTCCTACTGACCCCCACCTACATCTGCCCCTACTTGGTGCGATCATAATCCAGATGACATTCGTATGTGCTACGTGCTTTGTAATCTTTTCCCTTCTTTTCGAGTTGTCTATCCTAAGTTTGTAAATAGACTGGGTATTTATTTAATATCTACCTTGCTCCATCTTATTTTGTATAGACGGGAGTGGAAATAATTTTATCTTATAATTCATTCACATATCATTTGTTTTATTTGTAATTTATAAGGTATGAGTAATGATAATTATGTATTCGTCACTTATTTATCTGTCTTATGCTAATCATTTTGTTGTTTTATTTTAATTTTCTTTTAAAATTATAAAATAATGAATAATATTTTATATATTTGTCAAGTAATTTTAATTTGAATTTGTAATGATACATTCAAGGATAGTATTTTAAATATGAATTCTTAAGTTTTAATAATTTATAATGTATATAGTAATAGAATGTGATTTTAATTATTTATTTAAATACTCAATATTCAAAATATTTACTTAAATAAGATTACACCTGTTTATATCATTTATTCTATCATTTTATATCATACCGCAGTTGATAAAATGGATAAAGATTACACCTGTTTATATCATTTATTCTATCATATCCATACCTATTCTGTTATCCACCTAACTTGTATGTATGAGACCATACTGGTGCCGTTTACAAGACTAGGCTCTCATCGCCTCTCCTTCACAAGGGTTTCGCAGAAAGAGGTGGTTCCTTTCGTCCTCATCCGCCACAATTCCCACTCGCATTCTCAGATGCGTGGTGCGTTGTTTGGAGTTGATTCCTTCCATTTCCTTTAGGAAAAGCTTGACTCTTTTTTGCTTTCAGTAGGAATGGAAGAAACGGACCTCGACGTAGCGGCGAACCAGGAAGCGTTCTTGGAGGTGGACGGCGGCGGCGGCGGCGGGGACCAGATGCCGAGCAGCTGCTCGATGGACAGCCTGTTCGAAGAGATCTTCAAGGACACGCACGCCTGCACCCACACCCACACATGCAACCCCCCGGGCCCCGACCTCTCCCACACGCACACCTGCTTCCATGTCCACACCAAGATATTGTCCGCTCCTGCTGACGAGAGTGCGGAGTCCACCGAGAAGGGCTCCGGGAAGAAGCGGTCCTGTGGGAACAGGGAGGCGGTTCGGAAGTACCGGGAGAAGAAGAAGGCCCGGGCGGCTTCGCTGGAGGACGAGAATCGGGAGCTGAGGGCGGAGAACCTGAAGCTGACGAAGAAGTTGCAGTCGTTTGGTGCGATCGAGGCGGAGAACATGAGGCTCAAGTGCCTGCTTGTGGATTTGAGGGGGAGGATAGATGGGGAGATTGGGGCTTTTCCGTACCAGAGGCAGGCGAAGGACGGGGCTCAGTTGGTTTCTGGTATGAGCCACTTGAGCATGCCTGGTGGTGGTGCTCATGTTATGAATTCGTGCAATCTACGCTGCGAGGACGAGTTGTATTGCTTGAACCCCGCAGAGGATGGTGTGCTAGATATGCAAGGGCTTGGTGCCTGTGAATTGGGTGCGACTCCGTGTTTGGGAAGTTCGGCTAATGAAGCAAAGGGCTTTTTGGGATGTGGGCGTGGAAATGGGCTGCCTTATACGTGTACTTCGAGTGCAAATGGAAGAAAGGGTAAGCCTTTTTCGCAATGGAATGCTCTGTAAGCATCATTTTTTTCTCCCCAGTGTCTGTATGAGTAGGGAAAACCTTGAATTGCTTTAAATACCTACTTCAAGTACAAGTTTGTTGATACGGGCTATATCAGATGGTATTTTCTTGTTAACAAACTGTCAGTTACCAATCCACGAAGTAACCAGCAAGATGGATTTATTGATAAATTTGACGAGCTTGCAATCATTGGCAATAACCTGCAAGCATTGTAGTGAACAAATTACTCCATTATGCCATTCCCATATTTTGACTGTTAGACGTCCTGGCTTCTAGTGCCATAGCTCTTGGGTTTCAAGTTCCTAAATATCCTCTCCATGTTCATTTTGCATTTCGTTCCCTTTTACCTTATGCATGTTTCTTGTAATAGCTTTATGGCATAAGCATATGAATGATACAACATACAAGGATTCAAAATATTCCTTGAAGTTGAAGATTTCTGTTTACTGGGCCTAATATGCACATGTTAGTATACTATTTGAATTAAAGTAATTATATGTTATATTTACTTTGCAACATTTTTATATTGAACTTTTCCGTGCACTAGGTGCAGCTCTAGTCATAGTCTTTCTTTCTTTTAGATGATCTTGATATCACTTATGTTTCTGAATCCCAGTATCCTGTTCCTGAGTTGTCAGTATACAGTCAACAGCAGTGCTAGAAATATTTTTTGGATGGTTGCTGTTTGTAGAATTAAGATCAAACAACAAGATATGGCCAAATATATTAAATTTTAAGATTACAATTCACAAATTTAAAAATTACAAATGATAGATTATAATTGCAATTGTCATTGACAGCCAAAGACAGAGTCAAGTTTACAGGTACAACAAAATTATTTAACTCTACCTTGATTCTCAAAATCTACCACACCTTTTAGAACAAAAAATTCACCACAAATGTAAAAATTAATATACCTATAGTCATATCCTATTTGTATGTTTAACTTCCTTGAGTCATATGAACATGACTTTTTGGATAGAATAAGGTTTTTGCCCAAGGATGTATTTCATTCGTAATTTTTTTCCTCCAAAATCAAGATCATTGGCACCAATTCAGGGGAAGTTCAGAATCTTGATTATTCTTGTAATGTAGCACATCCAACAAAATTGTCTTTGGTTGGTTAGTGGAGAAATGAGAATCTAAATTTTGGTTTTTTTTAATTTTAATATAAAGCATCTAGTGACAATTTTATAATATATATTGTATTTCTTGAAAATGTAAATAAGTTCAGTTGAAAAATATATGTATCCCAAAATCAAGTGGATTATTGTAGGATCAAGCCCATGTTCAATCTTCCATAATAAAAAAATACATGCGAAACTGGGTTGGTGCCTTTGTTTGGAATTTCAGATTTCACATGTTTGTTTGGAATTTCAGATTCTGCATTAGTTGAAGAATCAGGGACCTTACAGTCCCATTCATATGCCCCCTAAGGTGGAGATGGGACCAGTATTTTCATTTTTCATCAATAATCTATTTTGAGTTCCATTAGATCACTAGTTTGTATTAAATATTATAGGTTATCTCTTGTTATGTCATCCATGCCTAAAAATTACTAGCTAGCCATAATTGGATGGGCCAAGTTCTTTAGAAGAACGATTGGCAATATTGAAGTATTTTCCCATTCTATTCTAGGTGTTATTGTCAAAATGTAATGCAATTGCCATCATGTGGTTAGTGTGACCACGACCACGACCTGTGGTTGGTGTGACCATAGTGCTCACATGAAGTACGACCTCTGCCATTGGTCCGTCCTTGGCCTCCTCTGCCAGAACTACGACTACAACCAGGACCACGAGTGGTAGCCACAGTTGAGTGATCCGATGTAGATGTGGATGTACTAGTAAAGATATAAAGAACCCGAGTAAATGTACTTTCCAGGCTAGGAGTAGAATCTGAACCTAAAACTTGATCTCGGACTTGAGATGAAAGTTCCTAACGATTCCAACGCATCGTAGCAATGTTTGATGTCAGTGGCTGACATTAATTAAGTTTCTCAAGGAGAGATCGAAATAAAGAGAAGTGCTCTTGTACTGAACTATCATCCATCTTCAATGTGAAGATTTGCTCATATACTTCAAAAATCTTAGAAATATTTTGCTCATATCCATACATCTTCTTCAAGGTATTCCAAAATTTCTTTGCAGGACGTGGAAGCATCACTTCTCGAGCAACGGATGATTCCATACTGTTCACCATTCAGGAGACAACTTCGTAGGCATTATCCTTTACATCAGGAAGAGGTTCGATGAGATGTTTGATCTTACTGTGAGCGGCCAGAAATGTCTTGAAACTCTGTGTCCACACTATGTAGTTCTTTCCGTTAAGCTTTTTGAGGTTCCACTTAGATTCTTCACAAAAGATTTCTTGGACGCCATTCTGATTTACACAAATCGGATCTGAATACACCTATGTTTGATGCAATAAGTGCAGAAAAATACCCCAAATTGTGACTCAAACAAGAAAAAAAGAGCCTTTGGAATTTAGTAGTCCAGGTAAACAAGAATAATTACCCTCAGTAGCAGTAAAAGAAAGTATACATAGCCCGTTTAATGAGCTGTTCAGCAGATATTTACCGATTTGACGACTGGTAGTAGTAGTAGAAGTCTTCTACGCACCCATCACATGTGTACCGTTGAGAGGAAGTAGCGGTTGCTGCTGTCGGAGGTAGGAAGGGGGTCGGAACACCCCTAGCAGTAGTTAGACAGGCCATGGGAGATTAGGGCTGTTCAGGCCCTGATGTGGGTGGGAGAAGCCTCGGAGAGGTAGGACGGCGATGGAACAGAGCCAAGAAACAGGAGGAGTCTTTGTTGGCCCTGGAGGTGGCTGAAAACGGGAGACGAGGTCTTGACGGTGCTGAAGATGGTCGGTAATGGGTTCGTCAGCGCCAGAGCTGGCTAGAGACAAGAAGAAAGGTGGCCGGCGGGTTTGTTGTTGCACTGCATTGAATAAACGGTGTTTCTAGTTCTATTTGGACAGTTTTATCCAAAATCCAATTAACTATCATCTTTTTATTTATATTTGTTTGCAGGATCAATGACAATGTATAATAACAGCACTCATGGATATTACTGTTTTTTGTTTCCCATCTTCGACACAAGGGTTTCATTAGCTAGTTTTGTGATTGATTTCGTGTCTCCCTAGTCTAAGAAAAAGCACTGTGAGAAACTAGGAAATTGTCTCTCAAAGAACATTCCCTGGAGTCACAGGAGTATTTATCTGCATTTTACTCTTGGTGTATACCACAATTTTTTTAACGTCCTTTAGCAAAATCTAGTTGGAAATCTTGATTTTGCGGTGACTTTATCATTCTTGATTTTCTATGACGAGTCTGAGTTTAGTTTCTCCTAATAATAGATTACAGTTTTGTACTCGTGATGTTACTTAAAAGATGTACAATGTTCAGAAAATCTACACTTGGTTTTTTACTTGTTTTCGGGTGTTCCTTGGTGATTGCCGTGCTCGTTGAACCAAGGTCTAGATATTACTGGCTATTGTGGTAGTGTTGGTCTGTGGTGAAGCTTGCGTTAAAAAGTGTTGGTCATTGTGCTCTTCTTGGTTTGGAACAAATACTTAACCTCAATGCTTGTAATAAATGTCTGTTACTTTGCTGTTTGCATTTGTCATTCAAACTTGTTCTTCTTGATGTTTTTTTCCCAGCAATTATTTTCTTCCTGATGTAAAGCATTATTATTTATGTGCCACTCATCTATCTTGTTCCTATGCAGGAACACATTCAACTGCAGACTGCTGACTTTTTTGGTGTTGGCTTTAGAGTCGTCGTATCAGCCAATGACATTGACATAGATGATTTGGTTGTGGTGCAGCCTGGGCCTCACTGAAGGCCTTGTTCTCTTCAATATTTATTCTCATATATACTGAACATCTATCTGATGGCCTTGCTGCTGATACATTATTCATTCATTTGTGATGTAGTTTTGGTGACCTGGTCTTCAGACCATGTACAGCATGATGGTTTTTATTTTGGCATTTTAGCAGTTGTGTATCTGCAAAAAACGTCATTATCTTTTTTGGCATGGGAATTTATTGAAGATTCTGTAGTTCGAAACATTTGCTTTTTTTGGGTTTTGTAAAACCGAGTTACTTGTTTTGTAATCTTGAGAGCTTCGAAGTGGCCAAACCGTGGGGAAAAAAAAGCTAGGGAGGGCCTAATAGTTGGCTACGGGATTTGTGGCTTTGTGGGGTGGTTTCTTCTTGGATGATGTCTACACAAATAGCTTCGGCACGGAGAACGGATATGGAGCCACACCTCGATCTAAGTGCATCTCGTTATGCCTTGCATCGTCATTGCCATGTGTGGTATACAGTCCAAGGAGTGTGCATTTTATCACGTGATGAGACTTGCGTCTATACTAGTTGATAAGATTTAATCTCGTTGCATGCGGAAGTTGAGCACTTGTGGTGAGTTTTTTTAGCCGACATTGTTGTCGCTTTCTACTCCTTTTCTTTGATTTTAAGCGAGTTCCAAGTTAGCATTTGCATCGAATCAACTCGAGTTTCTGCAAGTCTGGTGGTGAAGTGATGATTTTATAGACCATATTGGTGAGTTTTTTTCTCTTTGACAATAAGCTCCGTTGGTGAGTTCACAACCAACCTTGGCAAGGGATTGAGGTCCACCTATATTCTAATTCTGTCATATTCTTTTTCATGAATCTAAGTCTGATTTCATTTTGACAATCCAAAATCTAGATTTAGATCCATGCAGATAAGGGATTTAGGTTTGGTTTCGAATCTTAAGTTTGATAGGTCTAAACATTAAATGATATTATAACAAAAAAATTACTATTGATTACAATGATTACTATAATTTCTAAAATTACCTATTAATATTATACAAAACAAAATAATAATCAAATCATTATAATAATTAATAACAAGCACTTTTGTTAGAGAGAAACTAAATAACAAACATGATTCAATAATCGTTTATTTGCAGGTTCTTTTCTACACCTTATGTGGAATTTGTATTTATCAATAAATGTAGGGTCATTATCATAATTTTTAATGTTCGGAGTCTGTTAATTACCATGAATGAACCTTGTTACAGTCATCACACACATACTCTATAAATATAGGAGAAAGAAATTATAAAAGATTCACTTGCAATCATGAATATGATGTTGACATTAACATATAGATTTTATGTCTATTCAAATATAATGTCAAAAGTAACATGGTTATGTTATCAATCGCTTGACCTAATTCGAGACTAAACGTCATTAATGTTTATATATGTTAAAATATAGTGTCGAAGTTAACATATGATTTTCATGTATATTCAAATATAATGTTGAAATCAACACATGATATGGGATTGGTTATCCGATTCTGTTCAAGGTCGAACAACATTCAGGTGTGCTCGAGTATAATGTCAAGATTAATTTTGATATGAGATTGGTTACTTAACCTTGTCTGAGGCCAAACGACACATGCATGCTCGAGTATATTGTTAAGATTAACATATGAATATGAAGACGGTCGCCCTTGTAAATAATGTTGAGATTAACAATTATTTTTATATATGTTCTAATATAATGTTAAAACTAGCCAGTAGTCACAAGATCGGTCGCCAAGTCTAATTTAAGGTCAAATGACACAAATTGTCTTACATATACTTTCGAATATAATGTCTAAGTTAACATATTGATATTTGATCGGTTGCCTAGTCCCATTTAAGGGCGAATAACACGTATATGCTCGATTATAATGTCGAAGTTCAAAGCATTAGATTAAACATATGTAACATTAAATATAACGTCAATGAAAATATACGATCTATTGCAAAAGAGAATACAATATCAGTTGTATGTATAATCAAATATAATGCCAATAAAAATACACGATCTAGCATAATTTAATGATAATATCAATGATGTTAGGTTAGCTGTCTGATGAATGAGTTGTTCGATCAAGTCTAACCTCCTAACGACTGTTATCGTTTGGCCTTGCCTAGCCTCTCAGTAAGCGAGCGTTTTGGTCAAGCGATTTGTTGAGTGATCGTTATCGTTTGATTTAAGCATTGTCTGTTAGCGAGTGTCATTTGGGACAAGTGAGCATCATTCAAGACATGCGAGCATTGTTTGGGATGAACGATCGTGCTAGCCTAGGGGGTAGATCACACATGATTTTTTTACATATGTTTGAATATAATGTTGAAACTATTAGATAGTTAATATACATAGTTTCGAGGAAAATATTAGATTAAGCACATATTATCAAACACAATGTCAATAAAACACATATTCAAGTGTGAAATCAAATATAGTATCAATTTAAGTATAAGATCAAATGCAATTTAATTAGATTAATATCAAAATAAATTGAATATAATACAATATAAGTTTGGTTTATAATATCATATTCTATTCCCTATTGACATGTCAAAAGAAATGCATTTAAGTGCAAAGACAATTAACATATATAATGTGGGATCAATCACACAACGTAGTCAATCGACTTTGAAAGTTGAGCAAAAGAAAATTAAGTTCGAACATACATTGCACCTTAGGCAATTGGCTCAGGAACACCTAGGCGATTGTCAGGGTGAGTCATATCATGACATTTGCAGCAAACAACATATATATTGTATTGGATTAGTTGCTCGCCCTAGTTCAAGGTTGAACGATACAAAACATCCCAACACTAGGAGCGAACGAGTACCAAGTATGATCACATATGATTTTCATATATGTTCAAATATAATGTTGAAGAAAATACATGTGATCGTATGTTAAATGCATAAATTTGTATTATTGAATATAATATTGAATAATATATTATGCAGCATTTCATATAAGGGTAATATAAAATATATGAATCATGTGTCGTACATATTAATTTGTATTATTAAATATAGTGTCAAATAATACATGATGTGATATCACATATAAGAGTGATGAGTAATATATGTGATTTCAATGTTACGCTAATGACGATCTGTCATATATATATACTTTGGATGCACATGTTGCCTCACAGTGAAGCAATTTTGAAAAGGATAGAAGAAACCTCACAATATTGAGAGATATTCTCCTCACTACCTTCTCCTTGAACATAGGTGAATGCAAGTGTGAGATTGAATGCTGTGTTGAAGTCTCCGTCTCGATCGTTGGTGTCAAGGTCTCTATCTTGGCCTCTGTATATATCTCTTTGTTAATCTTTGTCTCATATCAATTTAGGGATGTATATCTAGGGTGTTGATCTCTCTAGGTTCTAGGATCTCTTCGATCTTTGTCTATAGGGTCAAGTATATCGTAGATTGCAAATTGTTGGTCCTTCTCAACGAAGGAGAGGGGCTTTTATTCATAGGAAGGCCACTCGTTTCGAATTAAAATATGAATATGTTTAAAATTGGAGTTTAAAATATCAAAGAGTAGTATATTTTAGCGATATATTCTATTTTTTCAAAATAATTCCACCCTATGTGCAGTAACATTTATTATTGCATCATTTATCATGTTGGATCGACGAGCCAGTCTTCTCTCGTGGGAGTATATTATGTGTAGATGGAGTCCAACTTTGATGGCTTTTAATTCTCTATAAGTTTGTATTGAACTCAAAATTTCTTGATGTCAATAACCATACATCACAAAAAAGAAGAAGAAAAGATTGAGGTGGAGTGGAGAGATCGAGCCATCGATAGGAGGACGTGGCAGCTGTAATTGGAACTTGGGAAAGGAAATAAGAGAATTAGAGTTTTAATAAGGAAAGGGAAATATAGGTTTCATTAAAAAAATAAAAAAATATTATTATATAGTTAAATATGACTTTTATAATATATTTTGGATTCACTAGACTAGTTTGGATTCAAACCCTACTTACCAGATAGATAGATCTATCAAGTCCAGATTCACAAGTCTAGATACTTTTAACTTATTTTTTAGATCCATAGGTCTTGGACTCCTTCCACACGTGACCCAAACAATGCTAATTTTCTCCTCGCAAAACTTTCGGATATGTATACCTTGAAAGTTAATGAAAATAATTAAAATCCAATGCACAAAAAGCAGGGGCAAAATTGAGCACTCAAAAGCAAAGATCACAAGAGGGCAAGAAGAAGTAGTCAAATGAACATTTTACTAGGGGTGGGCACCCAAACCATCCAAACCGGTTAACCGAACCGAACCGAACCGAACCATTTTTAGCGGTTCGGTTCGGTTTTTCAAATTTAATGGTCTGGTTCAGTTTGAAATATCTCCAAACGGATCCTTATGGTTCGGTTTGTGGTTTTAAGAGTGGTTTAACCGAACCGAACCGAACCAAATGTAATATATATATATTAGTTATTAAATATTTAAAATATATAAATATATTATATATATAAGTAGGCATTTAGGGTTCGATGGCTTAATCCATTTTTCTTCCCCATTCGCGAGTTGGGGACTTGGGGCCGCCGCAGTGCCTCCTGCAGTCCTGCTGCCCTTCTCTGGTTCTCCCCCACGTCGCCGCCGCGGTGCCGCCTGCTGCCCTTCTCTGGTTCTCCCCCACGTCGCCGC
>JAMKQA010031621.1:0-19965 GCA_024699735.1 Posidonia australis
AAAATACGAACTTTGATTGTTGGGTGGAAGGAGGAACTCAAGCAAGAACTTGCTAAAGTGCAGATCTGTTCTCAGATTTCAGCACCAGAGTTTCTCCCAAAGGATTGAGTTTCTCTTGCAAAAGAAGGGCTCTTCCCTCACCAAAACGAGTCTCCTGGAATGGCTGCTCTATGGGCCTTTTTATAGTGGTCTCTAGGGAGGTTACAAAGGGGTCTTGCAAACGAAAAGCCTCAAATATTCGTTTGCAAGAGTAACAACCCGGAAGGTGGAAGGTCAGCAGCCAGAGCTGGGCGCCTGCTTGGTGCGCCACATTGGTGCGCCACCTTGGTGCGCCCACCCAACTCACAAATGTCTGATTGGGGCTCTGGCTAATGGGTTTGGGGCTTGGTTTAAGGGCTGATCGCATCCAAAGCAACATAGGGACACTTATTCCTGGGTTACCTCAAAATCGGGGTGTCTACACATAAACTCCAAACTAAGCAAAGAGAGTGCAAATGAGCATCAACACAGCAAAAGTGCAAGTAAATACCATTATGGCCAAGGATGCAAGAAACATGGACATAAATGTATTGTATCAATTGAATCTGCAGTATGAGCTTCATTCAAAAAGTCATACAGAGATTATATGGAGGTGAAAAAGGAACATACCTTTTGATGTACTCCTTGGTGGCTCGAGATGGCTTCTCCTTGGTGCTTTGGACACAGCTAGGGGTGTTCAAGGATGCAAGGGAGTGCTCAGGAATGCAAGAGAACTGGTTGTTATGAGTGGGTGGACAGCCAAGAGAGCTAAGATGTTGCTTAAGGAGGCCATTTTAAAAAGAATGAAGAGGTAACTCCTTGGGATGCAAAAAGCCTCGAAACTCAACAACCTTGCATAGATTCATAAGGAATATTCGCAAGTGAAGGTTATAAGCATAGAAGATGGAAAGTCAACAGTCAGCACCCTGGAAAGTGGTTGTGCGCCAGCTTGGTGCGCTAGCTAGGTGCGCCAGCTAGGTGCTCAAGTTTGGTGCGCCAACTCGATGCTCTAATTTGGTGTTCCACATTGGTGCTCTCCACCTAGCTACCTGAATTGTTAATCAAATCATAGGCTTGTGGTCGATTTGTGCGATGAATTCGGGCTAATTAAAATGTCAAATAAGGTTCAAAAGTGGTTAAGCTTGTCGCATTCAAAGCAACATCTTTAGAAGAATTCACCTACGAGCTGCCTCAAAATCGAAGTGTCTACAACGGGTAATAAACTTACATATTAGTGTTGAGTGCAATGTTGATTTGCATATAATAGAATGCCCTTTATACCGACAACAAGCTCGAGTGTGGCCACATAATCCACAAGTAAAACAGCTCCCAGTCTCTGACTAAAAAATTGGATAAAGCAAACTTGGATCATTAGCATTGGACCAAGTGCCTACCGTTTTCACATTTATTAGAGGACACTTGATGAGGAGAAGTAGCCAAATGATCACCACATCTAGTGGCCTTTTGCTATTTCCAATGGAAGATTTGCTAAGGATTGTGTCAATCGAAGAAAACACAAATTATGGCATTGTCTAGCAGAAAAAATAAAAATAGACTGCATAGTTGTAAGGCAATCAATGTGACATGACTAGCACCATACCCGAGCTTGAGCCCTAGCACTACGAGCACCAAAAGAATTTGATTTGAGATTAGGGGAAGCGCACTGTGCATTTAAAGCCATGGATTGCGTTTGACTTTGCTGCACCACCAATCTTGGGGATTATATGAGAGAATGCGTTGACAAAGGAATTAATGAGAGAATTGAAATTTCAAAAGTGAATCTGAATCATCAAGGGTTTGTGAAAAGTTGATTGGTCCTCCAGTTGTGAGTGCCACAGTGATGGACGAACCAACTGGAAACTGTAAACCACCGAACTCTATCTCACCCTTGAAAGATGGGGAAAGTTTGAGTCGGTCAAGTTGGGTTAACGTATCAAGCGAGAAGTCTGCCCATACCATGGGTACCTCCTGCACAACAACAGGGGAGCTTAGAAACTCTCCAGTAAATAAAACATCTAACTTCCAAATGGAACCATCTATAGATCCTTCTACCAATCTCCTGGAGACTCTTAAAGGAGGGAGGTACATAAAGATATGGGAATAGGTCTAGGCAGGATCCAAAATATTACAGACCCATCGGACATGTCGTAGTGTGGTCAAATGTAATAAAGCTAGACGATGCCTAAGAAGTCTCAATAATTGGCATATAAGTGCTAACTTCTATCCTCATATTAGCCTGCCTTTAACCTAATGATAAACCTTCAATAGGAGAAGATAAAACTTCCACCGAGCAATTAGCATAATTCACACTATTCTCCTGAAATGCTGAGAGAAGAAGAACAAGAAAATGACCTTCCATAGCTCCCCTAACGCGATGAGAAGGAGGTGCTTATAGAGGCACCAACGGAGAGGGTAGAGGGAAGGAGTTTGGAGGAGGAGGAAGGGGCATCGGAGGATGATGAAGGCGAAGATGAAACAGAGGAATAAGTAGAGATCGCCTCTCTAACAGGGGGATGGATAAGCTTCAAGCGTTTGCTAGAGCCATTCTATTGTCTCAAATGTAGACGTTGTAGCCAAAAAAGAGTTAGAGGCCCTACACATTTCACTCATCCAGACCACAGAATCAAAATAGATACTAATGTACTTGACATAAGGGTTAAGCCCCCAGAAACCACCAACGAATGGAAACTCCCCACCACCCGTGAAGTAGATCCTCAGGAGATCGGCATTGTTGGTGGTGGATATTTCCTATTCACAATCCCAGGAAGCGATCCTTGTCTATTGCTTCTACTGTGTGAGGAGAGAGAGTGTCTGTGTGTGTTTGAGAGCATGTTCACCTTTCTTTTATTTTCTTCCCTACCTTCACCTTCAATTCCTCTTCCCCCCCAACCCTCTCCTCTTTCTCTTCTCAGTCGCGCCCCCGAACTCTTCTCTTTCATCATCGTTGTCACCCCTTCCACCTCCCCATCCTCTAGTCTCCTTTGTGTATTAACGACCTCTCCTATGTACTGTAATACCAACTTCCTCTATCAGCAATGCCCTCCTTCAACCTCCTTCGTGTACTGTACTGACCACTTCCTTCGTTGCCATCACCATTGTCATCGTTATCGCTACCCCTCCTTCCCTTCCCTTGACCTCCCTCGTGTACTAACAACCACCCTATGTACCACACTGTTTGTCTCCGTCATCACCCCCACTATCACTCCTCCTTTGCCACCATCTCCCTGCCCCTCCTCCTCCTCCTCCACCTCCCCGACTTCAACCATTGGATACATCTAATGGTTGAAGTTATTTTCTAACTTAAGTACTAAATAAGATTCTTTCCTATCGGTGCCTACATGAAAAATGTCCTGTCTTTAATATCCATGAGATCAAAATCTTCAACCTTTCTTACAAACACAATAAATTTTTATGGTTTAACCTAATGACGGTAAACAGTTACATATACTTTTATCCCAAGTTTTTTGTTACCTTTTTATTTTGTATCTTTATTTATTTGGAAAATGAGTTTGTGATATGTAGGTTGTTTGACTGGACTATTGACCTCTACTTGTTATAAACTAGCAATTGGATCTGAACAAAACAAGGTGGAGATATTACTTTGTAATCGGGAAAAGTACAGGAAGACATAGAAAAGATTTAGAGGAAAAATAAATCCTAAAAACATGTAGAGTCACAAGCCTCTCCTCTTTATTTATAGATAAACATAGGAATACAATGGATACAAAAATATATATATAACAGTTACAAATATTCCATAACACTCCTCCTTATCAAATTGTACCTAAGAAATAAAGTTAAGAAAATAAATATTTTTGAATATGTCAGGATTCAAATGAAATATGGGGTAGATACTTCAGAATCCAAAGAGAATAAGATTTGCTTTGTTAAAAGCTTACTTACGAAAAAACCTAATGGGAAAAAGCCAAAGCAACGAAAAAAGAGTACAATTCTCATTATCTCCTCCTGATTAGTATGAGATTTATACATTAAAATTACAATATTTATGAACTAAAGTTTTGAAGATGCCTCATACCTATCTTTTGGATCAACTTCTTAAATGTTGTGATAGGAAACGACTTTGTAAACCAATCTACTAGATTCTCACTTGATTGGATTTACATACGCCAATTTCACCATTCTTTTGCAATTCATGTGTATAAAAGAATTTCAAGAAGATGTGTTTTGTCTTATCACTTTTGATGAAGCCTCCCTAGAGTTGTACTATGCAAGCAGTGTTGTCCTCATATATTATTATTGGATCTTCTTTTGAATTTTTAGTTTTCTTGTACTTTGGATATGATGTGTAACTCATTTAAGGGTCTATTTGGTAAAGTTTCGACTTTTAAACCCAAGTGTATAAGCTAACTTCTAGCTAGAAACAGTCATACCGTAACTCCTAAAATTGTAAAGAAATAATTGTTCCAAAAGCTACATGCTTCTGAGAAGCTAGTAGTGTTTGATAGAACTGTTGGACCATTTATCCAAAAGCTTTCCCAAAATAAACCATAAGCTAGAAACATTCTTGACTTGCCTCATGAATAATAGTTATTTAATAATGGTTGGACAAAGTTATGACTATTGACTGTTTTTACTTATTTCCATGAAATAGTTGTACTATCACATGTGAAGATGTATATTGTCAATAATTTGCCTTTATAGGAGTTAGATAAATATCCTACATTTATATCGCCAATAAGTGATAAAGAGGATCCTTTTGGATAAAATGGTCTCATGTCAGTTATCCCTTGGAAACAACGTTATATGCTTAACACCATTTCAATGTCGTTCATTGGAAGTGGAGTTGTATCTAGCTAATAAATTCAATGCAAACACAATGTCGGGTCGTGTGCAATTTACCATATATGTGAGTATATCAATTGCACTTAGATGTAGATTTCAAGCCCTTGTTAGGATTGTCTCTCCCTCTTCCAAAGGATGAAAGGGATCATTTTCCACATCTAATGATCTGATAACTATGGGTGTGCTCAATGGATGATACTTTTTCATGTAAAAATTGTTTAAGATTTTATTTGTACATATCGATTGATGTACTAGTTTATCATGTGGTAAGTATTCTATTTGTAAACTTAAACAAAATTTGATTTTACCAAGATCTTTCATCTCAAATTATGAAGTCAGTAGGACTACGAACTTATTGACTCTTCATGCATTCCAATTATATTCAGATCGTCAACAAATACAACTATGAGTAAAAACTGGTATTCAATGCTTGTATGTATATGTATGGGTAAATTTCATTGTTTTGGAATCCATATTTCTAGAGATATTCATTTAATCTATTATATCAAATGCGTCGAAACTGTTTCAATCCATACAATGATCTTTGTAGCATGACATGGTAAATGTTTATAGACTTATTCGTCAATTCCTCTGGTAATTTGATAAGAGTCCCATGTTTATCTATTTTGTATAAAAATAATGATACTCAAGGGATTTTGCATAAATTTGATAGGAACCTAATGACTTGAAAAGATTTGAAAACAAATGGGAGAGAAAAGAGTAAATGTTAAAAAGGAGTTCAAATTCAGTCAAAATACTTTAAGCTGAAAAGAAAAGAAATTTGAACAAAAATATCTAGAACTACACTAAAGAGTCAAATGCACATTTTGCACGTACGTCAATATTAAGAGAAATATTATCTAACAGATTGATTAAGTCAAAGGTCATCTCAGTTGATGTAGACGCCTCTCATACACCCGATTACGCAACCGATGCCTTCCAAACACCCGTGGAAGATATTTTTGGCTTAATCTTTGATCTTTACGATTTTTAGTTGGAAATATCTTGTATTTAAAAGTAAAATTTACATTTTGTACTCGGATTTATCTCTAATGTAAGGAAATTATTGTAAGTCTATAAAATGACCACTTATATAGAACCATGGGATCATTTTCCACCCTTAGGCTTAGACTGGTTTTCTTTTGTTTTGGGAGATCTGCAAGTTCCTCTAATATAATCTCATTTTTTATTAATACAAGTTTATTTTTCATCTTAATCATATCTTGCACTTCTCCTTCTTCATCCCTTATTTCGATATTTTTCGTTATCGTGCTAAGTTAAATCATTCTTTACATCTAAGGTTTTTGAAGTTAGATCTAGGATATAATTATAATATTTAATCTTATATCGTCTTTTATGTTTCATGATTATTATTTCTTTCTTATTATCTACTTTTTTAATCATATTTTAATAGATCATTATTAATCACGCATTCTTATGTCCTATACTTAATGTTTTTTATCTTGGTATTTTATGCTAATATGTATCATCATAGAATCATATTTCTTTATGATTTATTTTCATGATTGACATGTTAGATCATGTTATTACATAATAGATATTCTACCTTCATGTATTATTCTTATTTAATAATAATCCTTGATTTAACAAGAATCTAGTTTCTAAACGATGTAATGGAAAGTCATCGACCCGTTTTATGCATTCTGGTCGAACCACCATCCAGCGTTTTCAAGCATTATACATTCATCTTCTTCCCACCATCCTGCTCAATACAATGTCCACATTTCATTTCTCGTTTCAAAAATCTGATGCAAATTAATATCGCCATTTTGGCATTTTCTTTGCCAGCGTTTTCACCAAAACCAATTAACATGTGGCCCAATCAAGACATCCAGATATGTGAATGCAAGATCCAGCTACCAGCCTACCACACACCCGAATCTGGGCCAGAACCAATTGGGCTAGTGGGCCATGTTTGTCGCAAAGTGATCCAATCGCAAGTGATTTTAAACAGCCCCGGAAAAAAAAAGGGGACAAGTGATTCTAAACAAAATTGTTTTTTAAGAGAAAACAGATTCTATTAATCAACAAACTATTTCAAAGAGGCACTAATTAATTCTACCTATAACTATATTAATCATCAAAAATAATCATAGCAAGGCTTAGAAAAACATCTAGATGGCAAGTATCTTCATTTTACTACAAGTTTATGGTCTGTTTGGATACTCTAAAAAATTATGGTATTGGTTAAAAATTATAGTTTTGGAAAACATAGTTTTGTAGTTTAATTTGGACAATTTGGATGATAACCAAAAATCATTGCACGAAGAAGGCATGAAGGATTTTAACTACTGAAATATTGTAGAAAAGGTGTGGGCTTTGGAAAGATGGCTAAGGCATTTACATAAGGTGCACAAAACAGCCTAGACTCGTTGCATCAAGTCAAAGGAAACATTATGTCCCAAGTGTGGTGGCACACACTACTTAAGTAGTGTGTCGGTGACAGCCGTTACACAAGAATCCTCGACAATAAAGCATAATATACAAGGATTAAATCAAGTGAAGATAGCTAAGGTATCCACGCAACGCACATAACGAAACTAAGGGTTTGTTTGATAGAACTTTTAGACAGTTTTTAAACATATAATTCTTCTTCAAAAGCTATAATAGTTCAACATTTCTATCAAATACTACCATAGATAGAAATCATTTGGTCATTTGGACATGAAATACATTCATCTTACACAACAAAAAAATCAAAAAATTCCTGAAAATGTATGTCTATACTAGCTCACATTTTAGTCAAACAGAAGAATTACATAAAACCTTTGAGAAATTTACTTAATGATGTCCTAATATTTGAGTGAAATATAATGTTAGTGTCCAATATTTTAAAAGTAACATGATGGTGCCCCACGGTTTACAACTTTATACATAAATAAACTTCTATCAACATCCTATCCATCATGTGACCCCATAGGACTTCATAATTTATTTTATATGACAATAATGTCCTTCTTTACCCTCCCTTCCATTGATATCTATATGATTATAAAGACATAAATATGATCATCTGATAAAGAAAGAAATTATATAAAAAAAAAATTGTTAACCTACACTAACTCATAGTTTTAATCAAATTGAAGAATTACATAGAGTATATACATCTCATTACAAAAGGCCAAATTAAATAAAATCCATGTAGATAGAAATCATTTGATTAGGTATTTATGAAATACGATTATCTTGCAAAGAAAGAAAATTTTCATTAAAAAAAAGCCCAAAAAGTGTATCTATACTAGCTCACGATTTTAGTTACATTGAAGAATCACATAAAACTTCTACAAGTTGAATTGCTAAAGGTTGTATTAAATAAAAATCTTTTGGATAGAGATTTTATGGTCGTTTGGACATGAAATACAATAATCTTATCAAGTAAAAATGATTCAAAAAAATCTTAAAAATTATTATCTAAACTAGGTCATAGTTTTAGTTCAATTGAAGAATCACATAAAACTTTTATGGATCAGATTGAAAAAAAGTCTGAATTAAATCAAACACTTGTTTATAAAGATCATGTGGTATTATGGACATAAAATACAATCATTTTGTAGAAAAAGCAAATTTTCAAGTAAATAAAAAAAATCTACACTAGCTCATAGTTTTAGTAGAACTCAAGAATCACATAAAGTTCCTACAAATTGAATTGGAAAAGGTTGATTTAAATCAAAAAAATGTAAATAAAGATCATCTAGTTATTTGAACTTGAAACAATCATCTTACAAAACAAAAGAAAAACCTAAAAATATGTATTTATACTAACTCATAGTTTTAGTTGAATCGAAGGATCAAATGTAGATTTTATGAATTAGATGTGAAAATCCAAATTAAATAAAAAAACTTGTAGATAAATATTGTATGGTCATGTAGACGTAAAATTCTATCATCTTATAAAGAATTTTTTTTAAAGGAATCCAAAAAAATGTTCATCTACACTTATGTACAGTTTTAGTTAAAATGAATAATCACACGAAGTTTTACAAATTATATTGTAAAAGGCCAGACTAGATCGAGAACTTGGAGGTAAAGATCTCTTGGTCATGTGGACATGAAAAAAGATCCTCTTTATAGAGAATGAGAAATTTCAAAAAAAATATAAAAAAGGTATACCTACATTACATACAATTTCAATTAAATTGAAGAATCACATAAAACTTCTAAAGAATTGCATTTGAAAGAGTTGAATTGAATCAAAATCCTACAAATAAGGATGCTCTTGGCGCATGGACATGAAAAACAACCATATTATAGAATAAGAAAATTTTCATAAAAATCCAAAAAAGTTGTATATTTATATTAGCTTACAATTGTTTGGTAACGCTTATGTAAAAAACATATTATTTCCATAAGCAATGTTTTTTTAAAAAACTTGTTTTCGTAGAATTTTGAAATCAACATTTTTGAAAACTTTTATGTACAAACAAGAAGCTAGCGTGTTGAAATATATTATCTGATGTAAAAAATGGTGTTTAATTCAGACTTTTAGGAATAGGTGTTTTAAAAAAAAATGTTTTCAATAATTGCTACCAAACAAACCTATAAAACAAGGGGAAGAAATTTCAATATTTCATGCATCAAAATTTGAGATATGACCATTACAAATTATGTAGTCTTCTCACTAAAGTGATAAATCTAGGTAGTCTTGCATAACCGTTTGTTTACTTAAGAAAAGTAAGGCCTTTAATCTCAATCATTCATCTTCATATCAGTAATTACTAGTTTAATGATAATAATTTTAAAGAATCCTATTAAATAAGGAAGTAGTTACTTTAACCACATTTTCCATTAGATCCACCATAAGATTCAAATCCAACGGTCGAGATATTCAGGACCCTACTTATCTCAACCGTTGGATTTGAATCTTATGGTGGATTTAATGGAAAACGTGGTTACAATAACTACCTTCTTATTTAATGGATTTTTTAAATTATTGTAAATAAAATGATAGTTACATAGATGAAAATTGATTGTTGAGATTAATGACCCTACTTTTGTTAAGTTAAGGCAGGACCCTACCTGATCAGTACTCTCTCTCTCTCCCCCCCCCCCTCTCTCTCTCTATGTATATGGCAATGTTAAAAGCATGGGAAGTTTTATATTTGTATATATTAACATGTTGTTGATCACTTGTATCATGACTCAAGCTATCTAGAATAAGACCGAGAGACAAGAATAACACCATAATCTATCTAGTAAATTTAACTTACATAAGCATAGGCAACAAATTAAAGTTTAATCCCAAAAAAATGGATTACTTCACAAGCAATCTCGTAATTTTAATCATCTTACATAAGGACAAACAACTATTTAGTGTTAGATCAAGATAAATGATTAGTTCCATACCATATTCATGTAAAGAAAAATTTAAACTACATCGAATATCCAACTTTATAAAATCAATGTTAGTATTCCCTTTCTTTATATACAAAGGAATTTAATTTTTTAGAAAAATTCCACCTACACCTACAAGTTATAACAATTGATTATTTTCTTTACCAACTATTGTCATGAATTAGTTGCTCTATGTACTTCATGCACCCTTAGGCTAATAACGTGAGACGTTCATGTTTCATAAAAGGAGATGATAATTGATGAAGCAAGAGAGACAAGTCCTTGTTTTGGTAACCGCACAAGCAAGCACACGGACCCTTATTTTCAGTTTTCACTCTATGAGTAATCAAATTTATTAGAACCAAACACTAATCCAACATTTAAAAGAAAATGAGAGAGATGATTGATGCACAAATGCAATGCATAAAAGATAGTGTTATTTGGACCTATGGTTGATAGAGTTTTGCATGAATATAACTTGATCACACAGAAATAAGGTCCACTCCATGTGAAAGAAGAGAGTTATTATCATGACAATTGAGCATGACAAATTTTCTATGGAGTTATTTCCATATTTACCTTGAATGGTGCTTTCTACAAAGGATCCATTCCATTACACATATCATTGAAAATCATCTCAATTTTGAGATCTAAGGCACAAGAAAAAGGGAAAAAATATGACTTAGAATTTTAAAGAGATATTCAACAAAAGTTAGTTAAAGATAATCACGTTTGCAGAAAAATCAAAAGAGTTAAACATCAGTTCTTGTACATCCTAGTAATGGAGAAACAATATGATAATCTTATCTTTAATAAAATATCAAAAGTCAACTATAGAATGAAAATTACATGATAAATATGATGATTAACTCGCAAGTCACAAGCATTGAGAATAACAAAGCATTCATGCGCAATCTATCTTTGCATGCTCTTAAATTTTTCTATCTCTTCTCTTTGGTCAAATTCCAAGTCTAGAGATTAAGAAGGTTTTTCATCCTATAGTTTGATTAGAGCTCAAGTACAAATTTAGTGGTTGATATTCTTTTATCCCATTTTTCTTTCTCCCATTAGATACCTTCTCTTTCTTTCTTTATTTCGATTTCTAAGTCGTAGTTTCAACAACCACTTCAATTTACTATCTTTTAGGTTCCTTGCGAAAATAAGTGACCAAGAATTAACCTTATCATGCACCACATCAGTATAAGTATGTTTTCCTACAAAAAATAATTAAAATAAGGTAGTAAACTGCTCCATTATTATTGTTTCCCCATCCATATACTTTCCTTCTTTTTATGGCCCCATATTCCCCAATTCCTGGTATGTTGTCTCACGAAGATGAGACTAGGTCTTTTATCTAGTTGTCGTTATAAATTTTTTCTTTTCTTGGCATTTCTTCCTAAGAACATATGCACATAAACCTTCTTCTTAGACACTAAATAATTCCCATCATTCATCTCTTTCTTCCTTTCCTTCTCACGTTACCTCTTAGAAAAAATTCTTCTTGAAGTTTTTCTTGTTTGACACACTTTCTGAAATACAGAAAAGAGTGATGATAGAAAACACCTGCCTCCCCAACTCAGAAGCTTCCAATTTCATCTTGGTGAGTCTTCTTCTAATTCTTTGAATCATTTGACCAAAACATTGTAATGTTTAAGAATATATATATATATATATAATTACTTGTCAATCTTGTAGTGGCATAAAATGCCACTTGGAAATAGATTTCCATTTTAACAACCAACACTACTACTCAAAATTAAAAGGTAAGAAGATTGAAGTACTGTACATGCTAAAAGATCATCTTAAGAAATTAATGTACAATACAACATTTATATCTATTTTTCATATGATATGATTACTATTAGTTCTACTAAAAAACAATCAACTAAATTTAAAAAAAAAGGATCATTTTCGACCATATCTTTTTTTTTTGTTATTTAGATTAATCTTAACACTAAGAGAAAATGGATCAACTTCATAAAACTGTAGTTCCGAGCAAGCCAAACATTATTTTAAAAAAAGCATGCCATGAAGAAACATTGCTGCCAGGAACAAAATTGAAAAAAATAGCACTGCAAAGCTGCAATAAGGTCAATCCGAATTAACCATCAGAAGTAATAAATTTAAAAGAAATTCCTTGGGACAAACAGCACTTACAATGCTTTTTTTATAATAGTGCAGCACCGCAGGCAACTCCAGCGTGATGTATCACCAACATGACACTGCATCAGTAAACAACCCAAAACATGAAAAACAGAAATATATAATACTACTAATTTTATAAGATGAAGACATCACACAAAAAAAAAAAATCTCTCCGATATCTCAAATCCAGTAACATGAAAACAAGTGAACTCCTGCATAAAATGCTCGAGGTAATCATGGTTTAGAAAAGCTAAAGAGAACAACATCCATGGAAAACAAAAAACCAACTTGATATAGAAAGACTTCCTCATGGTTAGCGATTGTGTTCCCAAATCACCAAGAATGAACCCAACAAACCAGCACTACCAGTCCACCCACCTTGTGTTCTTTTTCAAACCCAGTTCACTTGACCAAGTCGGAGACCCAACCGACATCTGGAGATCACCGGCGCCATCCTCAGACCTCTCCACACTGTTCTCCTTGCTCAGCTTATCCGCCATCATGGCCCTCGGATCCCTCCCACCCTCCACCCTCTGCACCGGCTCCTCCCATGCACGTACCCATCAAACAACCCAACACCACCACCCAGGTCGGATTAATAGTCGGCACACTACTCCCCTCGGACCTCACCCTCCCCCACGACCACCTACTCATCAAGCAGCTCAGTCACACTCGACCCACTCGGTGAAAGCGGCGACAATCCGACGTCTGCGATGTCAGCGTCGACGAGCAGCGAAGATGACAGGAAGTACTAGTCAAAAGCTGCTGCTGCTTCTGTGTCATCGGCGACCCATCATACGAATCACCACCGCTACCACTGCCACCACCAGTATTCCTCCGGCCCTGCTGGGTACGAAGAGCCCGGAGCTGCTCCGGCGTGTGGGCAAAGAAACAGACCCTGCTGCGGTCCGGTACCTCGAAGGGTTGACAACAAAGCTACAGTAGATGCTTACGACCAAAGGTCGAATCACGTCGTTTTCGTGTCAAATACCACAGTCGATCGTCTTCTAATTCACCTTTTTTTAAATTTAAAAAGTTATATATTTTAAAAATGTGTTAGTTTACTTCAACATATTCTCAATTATGTTACCGAGCCGAGGACTTTTATATAATATTAAATACTTACTTTGACAAAAAAAAAACATATTCTCAATTATAATGCAAACTACTTCCATACCTTTGAACTTTAGGATTCCATACCGTGCATAAGAAAACACTGTCAAGATATATGAACATGGTCAACAAATCCTATAAATGCTGATATATTGAAGCTTAAAATAGCTTTCTTGAGGCTGGACCTTACCCGGGGACGATCGATGAAATAGTAGTGAAGACATGCCTTTTGTTATCTCTCCTTTCCTACCAAGAAACTCTCTCTCTCTCTCTCTCTCTCTCTCTCTCTCAGCAAATATCCGAAGCCCAAAGCCAACGACCACGGCAAGTGTCCTGAACCGTGACAAGGAGAAACTTGTTTTCTACCGGAAAGATTCATTCATTACTTGCTAGCAATCACATCTATTATCACTCAATAATGCTTGTATTGTATCACAAGCTATATGGTCTTTATGCAAAAATGGCTTTCACGGTAGTACAAGTAGCTTTTATTACGTTAAAATGAAAATGAACTTTAGAATAGAATGGAATGAAATATTTTTCTTTTGTGGTTGACAACATTTAGTACATTCCTGTGTTTGATATGCAATTGACTAACAAATATTCTATTCCTGTGTTTTGTATGCAATTGACTAACAACTTGTAATCGAGTTTTAACTTGGCCAAGAAGGGAGAAGTGGCCTTGAGTCCGCGCTGGATGTGGTTTAACTCAGAGACTAGAGCGTCAAGGGACCAGTCTCGAGTAATGTTAGCACATATTAGGCCTTGGTAGTTAGCAAAAAGGTAGTAGTGGTTTTGGTCCTCACATGGTTGGTTTCGGCGAGAGGAAGGAGGGGATGGTTGAGGAAAATTTGATGCAAAGGAAGAACGTGAAGCGTAGGTTTGAAGGAAAAGAAAAGGGGGGAAAGCTGAAGGAGGGAGCAGAGAAGGAAGGTGGAGGCGAAGGAAAGAGCTGGTATCCACCATCATCAGGAATGGACTGCAAGGAAGGAGGGAGGGTGTTTCCACCGTCATCAAGAATAAGCTGCAAGAAAGGAGGAAGAAGGGGGAGGGAGGTGGTTTCCATCTCCATCGGTCATTCTCCAATGCACATATCGGGAACGGGCTACAAACATCCTTGATTTCACTGACTGTAGACGCCCATGATCTTGTTGAAGGAAGGAGGAAGGGGGTGGCCCCCCAAAAGGAGGGGTGGAGGAAGGAGGGGGGTGTCTGATTTTTCCTTCTTCTTTTTCCCATCAATGGTATGAAAATTAAATTCCTTACTTCATGAAAAGAAATAAAATTCTCATATTTAATAAAAAATTGGTTCTTAGGGGAACGATTGTGGAAATTTCATTCCAATCCTATTTCTGTGTCAAACATGGGAACTCCATTTCAGTCCACTTTTTTCATTCCATTCAGGCTCTCATTCTAGCATACCAAATGCTATCATAGAGTTTAGTTCATTTTGCTTGTATTTCCCTATCACGATAATGGACCCTTTCACCTCCTCTTTTACATGAATAAACGATGGACCCCTCCACTTCCTCTTTTTAATGAATAGGGTATTTTTGAGCTACAAGATTGAAATGATTCTGACTCATAAGGGTGTACATGAGTCTAGATTGACTCAAAAATCGAATCAATAGGTTAGGTCAGGTATTTTGTATCATGGATTGAGTAAAAAATTTCAAACTCAAACTTTTTAGATTGGGTATGAGTTCCAAAAACGAGTTATGCGACCCAACTCAAAATCCGAAAGTATTTATATAATTAATTATTTATATTTATAAATATGTATTATATATATAATTATTTATTTATAAAATCCTAATCTCTTGTCTCAAAAACACCATCTCTTATTCTTTTCATGCAATCTTTCACCACTCAAGACCCATTCGCCACCTATCCTATCTTAGCATCTTTTGATCTCTTCCAATTTTGTCTTCTGATTTTGCCTTTTTCTCTTCTCATTGCATCTTGACATCTTTTCTCCTCACCTTATTTTCTCTTGACATCTTTTCTTCTCACTCTATCAAGCAAAAACTAAAGAATCAGATTATTTACCATTTTATCATGAATTATTTATAAAATTCAGAGTGATAATTTATATTATTCAAGAAATGTTGATAAATCATGTCTTTATCTACAACATAACTAGATTGTTCACCATTTTATGTTTGTTATTAGTATTGCATATTTTTGTACAATATGTAATAAATGTAATTTTTAGTTCTCAATAAGTACATATAAAACCCGAGAACTGATCCAACCCAACCGGAAGTTTGTGGATCAGATTGGGTCTAAATTAAGATTGGATTAGGTATGGGTATAAAATTATCCAACTCAAACAATTTGAGTTGCATTGTAGATTCATTTTTAACCCAACCTAACTCGATCCATGTGCACCCTTACTGACTCGTAAATATGCAGGAGATGAGTCTCACGATATTTATTAGGGGTGCAAATGGATATGGCATTTTCGTAAAATATCTATATCTGCATCCATTTAGAAGTGGATATGGATACCAATACAGACATGATTATTTGAATTTAAGTGGATACTGATAATTTACACATACACACACACACACACACGTAGAGAGAGAGAGAGAGAGAGAGAGAGAGAGAATATATTTATTACATGCTCCCTCGATATTTGAAACCGCTTATGTATCAAGCAAAATTAATTTCTAGTTTTGTTTTTAAAATTCAAAAATCAAATGTATTTAACACGCCCCCCCCCAATCCTCAAACCCTACACACACCCCTGCGCCACTCAATCCCCTTACACCAACACACATCCTCAATGTCGACTCATCGACAAACCAACCCCTATGCCACCTCGCCTTCCTCCCTTGCCGACCATCCTCCCTACGTCAACCACTGCACCCCCTCCCTTGGCCGACCCGCCTGCCTGAGTCGACGCGCATGCCGACACACCCCTCCCTTGGCAGACCCGCCTGCCTGAGTCGACCCGCATGCCGACACACCCCTCCCTATGCCAATTAACCCCCTCCCTACGTCAACCACTGTAACCCCCTCTCGGTACCTCCCCCCACACCCCCTCCCTACACTAACAATTGCAACCCCCTCCTGTCGCCTTCCCCCGCACCCTCTCCCTGTGTCGCCCTATTGCCTAAAGCTTTCGTGGGAAGATGCAATTGATTTTTAACAAAATGTGTTCCTTTTTGTTCTTCTTCTTCTTGGACCACTACAAGGAAAACTAAATTTTGCGATGACAAAGAGCGAGGACTTAGTGAGGAAATGTCCTTGCAATAATATAATGAGGATATATAGTAGGGATTTTACGAGGAAATTACATCGCAATAATTAGCGAGTTTTTTGCGAGGATTTTTTCTTGCAATGTCCTCGCTTTTTATTTAGCGAGGAAATGTCCTCGTTAAAGTCCTCGCTAATTCAGGTATAAAATACTTCGACGTAGGTTGTTTTGTCTCTTTCTTTCTTACCCTAGACACTCGTCCGCCTCCTCCTCTGCCTCTCCTCTGTCACTCGATCTCTTTCGCCTCCTTGACGGTGCTCCTCCGCAGAACCTCCTCGACGGTGTGTCCTTTGACATCATCCTCCTCCTCCTCCTGCTTGTCACCGGATTCATCAGCGCTGCATCCTCTCGTCGGCACAGATTTGTCGTCGTCCTCCTCCTCCTGCCTGTCACTGAAGCGAGCCTCCCCCCACCGACGTGCTCCAACGTTCCACACCTCCTCCGCAGCCCCTCCTCGACGTTCCCCCCACTGGCACAGCATCCTCCTCCTCCTCCCTATCTAAGGTAATGTTATCTCCACTGCTATTCTTCTATGCTTTGAAGTCCCCCCACCGGCACACATTTTATGTTTGATCTTAGGAATGATGCATAGAAATTCTATTGAAAGATTTTAGTGATGTTTTTTTATTATTTAAGACCAAGAGAATAAGAACATGTTAAATAAGTTGTTGAATTAGGATTAGGGAACACAAGATGTTATTAAAAATCTTTAATCTTGATCAGAAAAATAGAACATTCAAAAAATCTAGAATAAAATTTCAGAATATATGGCTATTATTCATGTGAATGTTCTGTGATTTGCTAAATAGTCGTATTGCCCAGAAATTATGATGAATCTCTTTTAGTTTTCTTCATGGATTCTTGGTAATAATTGAGTTCTTTCTGTTACTAATTTTCAAGTTTTTTTTCTTCTGATTTAATTGTAATCAGAATTTTATCTGAATTTATTTATCTGAATGCCACGGGATTGTTGTTATCTGAATTTTATCTGAAATCAGCTAAAATAATAGTTTAAAATAACATATCTTTGAAGAAAGAGAGATTCTCTGATGTAGCATATCTTTGAAGAGTTTCTCTGATGTTAGAAGTCCTGTTATTGCTATTAACATTGTCCGAACCAACACACACAGTACACTTCCAACTGATAGAATTATGTAAACAAGAAAGAGAATGTCATTTATCTGCGTTTGAGATTTGTACACCAAGGATTCTTTTGTGATTTGGTTAAAACTTTGCATCTTCAAAGATGAAATCTCATTATATTCAAACTTCCCTTGGTTTGCATTTTGAAGAAAATTATTTGAAACTATGAAGAAATTTATAGGCCCTTTCAAAAAAATATCAACTTTAGATTTCGAAGAACAAATTTAAGATTCTCTTTATTTTCGTTTCATCGAGATTTTCAGTAGGATTATAATTATTACTTCTTCTTTTTCAAAATTTTATCAAATCACGCAAACCTAACAGCCCCTACAGCCACAACTGCTTCATTGCAACATATTAAACGTGAAAAGATGCCCAACTGGTCCAATTAGATGGATGGGTTTGGAAGTATTGAATAAGTAGCCTAGTTCTATTAATTTGAATTGCTTCATTGAAAAGTTAAAGGGAAATCATTTTCCTCACTACAACTGATGCCTTCCTTCCTCACACCACCTAGTATAGTGCTACTCCACAACTCCTGCCCTTTGCCTCTTACGTGCTTCACACCACTTCCAACAGGAAAAAAATTAATTCCAACAAATCTTCCTTCCCTTAGATCCCATCTGTTTTCTCTCATTGAGTACCTCACTCCTCCCCAATAAACATTGGTACCCAGTTTTAGTCACCCGGCCCACTCATCTCTTGTAGAGATTACATCCACTCCACTCTGGGGGGACATGATGGCAAGTAAATAGGTTGCAGGACCAATCCTAAAAAGAGTAGTGTACTGCGTTACCCAACTCAAGTCTAACTTACCACTCCCCACAAAATCCCATATTTGTATTCTGAGGAGGAGAGTATACAAGGAGAACATCATTTATTATGAAAAGTCAATATCCAAATAGTCTGCGTATGGTACTGTATGACAAAATCTTAACTAAAACCAATCTTGACAAAAGAGATTGGACTGACCTTGATTTGTGCATCTTTTGCAACGCACATAAAGAAACAATCACACATAGGGGTGCAAACGAATATGGTATATTCGTAAAAAATCCGTATCCATATCCGTTTCTGGGCGGAAACGGATATGAATTTTTCAATTTGAACAGATACGAATACGGATATGTAGTTTGAAATTTCAACGGATACGGATATAGATACAGATATCAGTATTAATATTATAATATATATATTTAATTATTTATTTTTATATATAAATTGTATAACAATATTAGTGTATAAGTGTTATTAAGTTATTAAGTGTATAAGTGTATAATAGATTAACATTTAACAATATAAATAAACTAATGTTAATTATTTATATTATAATATATATATATATATATTTACTTATCTAAGTTTCTAACACCAGTACAAACATCTCCTGATTCCCGTCTCCATCAAAATTTCACCTTCTCTTCTCCCTCTTCCACAGCAATCCGATCTTGCGCAGGCGTGTCTCAGGGCACAAACATTCTTCAGAGACCGTAGATCTGCCAGATCACGTTGACCTACCCTTACCCTTTACTCCAATCATTGTATATACCCAATACAATTTACATGTACACACCAAAATTCGTCCCTCCGTTATAAAAGCGGTTGACTCCACACGAAACTAAGTACAAGAAAACCAAGTTTCCATGAAGCTTACCTTTTATGTTTGTTGGTTTGTCGTCGTCATCGCCGTCGTTGTTACATAAATAACTGGCATCAATCTCGTTCACACCTTGAATTTGCATTGTTAGAATTTGAAAATGGTGCTTTGATGATGACGTGTGAGTTGATTTTTATTGTTATTTTTAAAATTTAAAGATATTTTTGATTTAAAATATTTATGGTTAAGGTGATTTGAATTTTTTTTTGACTAATCGAATATCTCTCTCTCACCAAAGCAGGCAATGGCAAAGGGTGAATCTTAGGTTAAAGATAGTAGCATGCATCCACAAACAATCATGAAAGTCTAAGCAAGGTTTATGCGAGAATAGTCTCAAAATTCAATTTCAGAGTCAAACTTGGGACCCTAAGGCTAGACATGGAAAACGGCCCGGGTCAGGCAAAAATGCCCGCGGGCCGTGCCGGGCCAGACCGACCGGCCCGCGAGGGCCCGCCGGATAGGCCCAGTC
>JAMKQA010031622.1:0-22955 GCA_024699735.1 Posidonia australis
AGATTAACATTTAACAATGTAAATAAACTAATGTTAATTATTTATATTATAATATATATATATATATTTACTTATCTTCTAACACCAGTACAAACATTACAATCAAACATCCCTCCACGAAGGCGTGCCCTAGCTTCCGCCACTCTTCTGCCACTCTTCCGCTGCCGATCGCCGATCTCTTCCGCCCTCTTCCGCAGATCGTCGATCTCTTCCGCCCTCTTCCGCCGATCGTCGATCCTGTTCCCCCCTCTTCCGCCACTCGACGCCGATCTCCGATCCCAGACCCCCTCTCTTCCGCCACACCAAGCAGGCGCCTGGCCCCCTCTTTCATCCACCAATCGACGTCAACAACCCACCCCCCTCTCTTCCGCCACTCGACGCCGATCCCAAACCCACTAGAAGGTACGTTACCATGGTTTAGTTTAAGCTATATATCATCATCCACAAACCACTGAAATAACCTTGATTTCAGTAAAGAGTCACTCACTTTCTGTAATCATCTCTTATGGGTGCATAATTGTTCTTGAAGCCTCTCAAGCTACAAAGGATGTCACAGAGCATGTCCGATGTTGTGATTTGGTAGAACGAGATGATTAAGGCTTCTCTTAAATAAGCAATTAGAGTTTGTCTTTATTATTTATTGAGTGGACTGTCACAACTTAGTGCCAGATTGTTGTGAACCATAGGATGTCGCAGAGCATGTTCAAAATCAGACTCTGTAGTCATTCATTTCCAGAAGATTTTGTAAATGTTATGCAGCAATGCTATTATTGGTCTTGTACGAGGCTAAAAGGAAAAAAGTCACAAAAAATGGTCTTCTGCTATTCTTTTTGAATGGAGAGCTGTTGAGCATTAATTGTTGGAGTATTTGTGCTGGTTCAGAGTTCAGGTTATCAGATGGCTCCTATCTTTGTATTAAGTATCAGTATATCTGGTAATGCAATCATGCATTGTGGTGGGAGTGATAGCATGAGAAATATGAAGTATTATGGTACATAAAATGCATAGAATCACTGGATTCCTGAATATCCAAACAGATTTTGTCCTCTAATGTGATGACAGTTATCTACTTCCCCATATTTACATCTGATACCAACATAGAAATATATTTAGATGCTTTGAGAATATTGATCCACATAATGTCAAAAAAATTATGACACTCCACATATTTAGATGCTTTGAGAATATTTATCCTGCCTGCGGCTGCTGCCCCCTCCAATGAATTAGTTCAGCAGTAGCTTCGCCCTCTGCCCTCTTTCCTTTCTTTTCTTTTATTACATTGCCATTCTTGACCGTCTGTAATATTGGCATGGACATTGCCTAAACTTTGTTACTTCTTTTTGATCCCGGCATACGCCGAGGACTAATATATAATACTAATACTTACCATGGCCAAAAAAAAAAAAAGTACTTCCTCTCACGTGGCTAATGCAAGAAGCAGAAGTACTTTTAAATAGACTTAATATTTTTCATGGTGGATATTAATTGTACACATATTAGCTTGATTGCTCGCATGATTCCAAACATTGGTTTTGCATTGGACTTCAGTCCTTCCAAAATAGAAAGTGTATTGGACATCGTTGGAAATATCGATAGAAACATGATAAAATATGGAAATCCGCTAAAAACTTTGAATTTTGATATGAAACTCTAGTATTTGTTGAAGTGAACAACAATACACATCTTTACGTCTTTAAAGTCATAGTTTAGACATTTATATAAGGAAATATGATGTGTTAAGTGGAAAGAATCATATATTATATCATAACAAAGGATTACAATTTCTTGTATATAGGAGAACACATTCTTAATCTATAAGAACTTAATAAATAAATAACACAAAGATTCATATAAAAATCTATTTACTTTAACACTCCCTCAAGCTGATGCATCTAACATATACAGTTTATTACATAATGAGCTACAAGGAATAGAACAAGTAAAGTCTGATACGATGGAGGATGAGTTCTGGTATTAACTTTTCATATAATATTTGTGTTTTAGTTGTCATTTAATATAAAATTATTAACTTAGTTTACTTCTTTCTCTTTGTATCAGGTAAATACAGCTCTTGGATCATGCTTTATTTGTATGGCAAACTAACGATTCTCTTTTTTCTTGATATTATGAATCATGTCATATTATCTAAAGTGTTTCTGTTTTGTTGTTGCTACTGTTTTATGGATCATGTATTAATTTAATGTCACACTTTTTGTGGTTGTTTACTATTATGGTACTTTTTATGTATTATTGGTGTTATATATTATTGTGGTTGTTTATCTTGTTCTTTTTTAGAATCAACAGAGCAATTGGACAAAACAGATTTCACAACTCATAAAAGGTTGTACATCAAAGTATTCATATGATAAACGATTACGATTAAGAAAATTCTAATTGCAACATCTTCACACATTAGAAATTTCAACCTATTATGAGAGACATACGTTGGTTCAGCCTATTATAATACCTTACAAGTTGCAAGACGATTCACTGTTTCAAGAACAAACTCAAGCACAAGATTCAGGTACAACTCTTCCCTATCGGTTGTTGAAAAGAAACAATGCTTGAGGGAAACAATATTAGGATGGTCTAACATCTGCATTATTTGCAACTCCCTGTCTTGGTGAACTTTCCTAATTGCTACAACTTCTCCAGTTTCTTTACATTTTGCCTGAATGAAGCATTAAAAGATCTTGAAAGTCTACATATACACATTTAAATGTTTTTTACATGACACCAATTTTTAAGTAAAAACAACCCTTTTTTTATATAATGTTGATGATTTCTTATCATTAACGTAATTTGATTATCTAAGTATTTATTTGATTATCTTCTCATATCCGTTTTTATCCGTATCCAAGTTGTTTTTATCTGTTCTGGATCCGTATCTGTTTTTTAAGGATATGGATATATAATTTTCCTATCCGTATAATATCCTTATTCGTATCCGTATCCGTATTTCAAAAACAGATACAGATATGATAACACCCATATCTGTACCGTATTCGATCCGTTTACACCCCTAGAAGTAAAGCATCATATAAAACCGTGAAACGACATAACACATCATGTGTCTAAAGTATATATAGAACAAAAATGAGTCCAATCATTTCAAACATCCTCGGCGCTGAAAGAAACTTCATCCTGTTGCCTTGTGGTACGCCCTTTAAATTGTTTTCAAAGTTCAGATTTAATCCTAACAAGCCCCAATGTTCGAAATTCAAATCTAATATAATAGACGATAAAATCTAATGAACATTCAAACAACATTAGACGAGTCGTCCGTGTTCATGAAAAAAAATTGAGAAATCTTAACTCATTTACACCTCCTTTAGAACCTGTCACTTCAGAATCCCACCAATGCTCCTGCACTGTAATTGGAATCTAAACAGTGTCATCCCTCCCTCCATCCATCCATCCAATAGACTAGGTATAGTTCGATAACAATATCACCTACCGACAGACTATAGGACGAGCACGTATAATGCCAGCTTAACACTGAACAAGTCCAATTACTCACGACGCTTAACGTGTTCCCTTCTTCTGACCTAACAGCAGACAGAACCGAGAGACTAGAAATAAAAGAAACAAACTGCAATAATTAAAACCATCTAACTTCTATTTATTTCACAGGTCAAAATTGGATATTTAACTCAAAAAAGAGGTACATCATTTCCCAGAATCACAAAACGTTCATCAACCCCCATGGTGTTTTCCAAGACAGGATGACCAAACAGAAACATGATGCCTGTTATATGAATATGCTGATCTCTGCTTCTGCAAACCACCTTTTCAAGTTCAAAAGAAAATGAGAAAAGAAAAATGAACAAAAAAACAGAAGGCCACTCCAATATGTCAATATGCTCGCGTATTCCCTTTGCATGCTTGTTCCCAAGATATCAGCCCATTATGTCAATATGTATCAAAAAATGAATGTCCATGATGAACCCTACCAAAAAGCTTCAGGGGAAGACGATATACTTGGAAAGTCGGATGGATCTTTGTGGCCTTATTGAAAGGGGGAATTACGATAGCCTATTTTTTCTGATAGAGATTCAAATAATATCACAATTACCTATGCTTTTAGCCCTCCGATGTTGCCTCCACCAAAACAACATTACTGCTGCACATGTGGACTCCAGGAAGGCCTGAAAAAAAAGAAGGCCCGATCCTGGAATTTGCTGATAAAAGCACCATTTCTGCACTTGCAGCGCCGGGTCACAGAAGAGTCTTGGACTTGTGTATCCACCATTGCCGTGCCAAGGGATGAGGAGAAACTTGTGTTAAACTTGCGTCATGGGAAGTATAGGATAATGAGTGACTAGCATCAATTGGAGCTAATCAACTAAAAAGGTGAGCACTTCAAAAAAGAATCAATTGACAGCTTCAAAGAAAAGCACTTGAGGTTGTAGGTGTCCCCTTTCACACATTGCAAGTACCTCATCCCAGCCACCAACTACCTGTATGATCAAGTATGAGTTTTGGTACAAGCATGCAGAAGTGATTTAGTAAACCGAGTCCATAAGGTGATATTATGACCTACTGACTTACCTTCACTGTTTTGTCATCATACAAGAACCATTCTTCACGCTCATGATTGTATGCAAAGCAGTGGTAGTGCTGTCCATAATAGCAAACCTGCAAATGGAAGATGTTTATTTTGTGTTACATAGGATACTGTAGAAAGAAATAGAAGATGCCATCAAGAAGAAAATGGAGAGATCTGCAGCAGAATAAGCACCAATATCACCATTTAAAAAATAATTAAATGAAAACTCCAAAGGAAAAATAGACTTAGGAAAAGGAAATAAGAAGCATTGAAATAATAATATCTTTTTTTAATCATTAGCACAGCTCATCAAATACTTACCACAGAAATTAACAGGTGCTTCTTTCCCAGATCCAAGCCACGATAAAGGACACCAATATCCAATTCAGTTGTGATGGCAGCCAAAGTTGCTGATATGTCTTCAGCACTTTCACATGTATTTTGCCAGCCCAAAACTGTAGAAAGACAAAATTAATATGCATTTAGCTGGCAATTCCAACGGGAAATCAAATGCAAACCTTTTACTTGTTTCAGCAATGAGCTGATACCAGGAATTCACCTGTGGTAAAAACATGAGGGGTCCTTGAAAGGATGTGATGAATGTAGTTTGCATTTCCACAGCCACCAGCTTCACGGTCACAAGCTACTTGGTGATTCATTTCCACGAGCTTCAAGAGTTCATCAAAAGAACTATCCCCACATGTAATCTGAGGAGGTATAGTTAGGTTAATAGACAGACAAAAGATGACGAACAAACAGGTCTGACTCAATTAACATGACTCTAGCTGATGGAAACAATACATAACAGTGTAGGGTTTTGAGCAGTACAAGCTTGGTTTATATATTCTTCATTGTTCTATAGAGGCCAAAAGTATGGCATATTCCATCAGAGTGGTTTTACGGTCTACATAGAGCTCTAGAGGTTTCAATAGCTACGAATGGTTTCAACCCGGCAAAGGGCTGCCTGACTATCATAGAACACAAAACATCTATTTAGATGAGGGTCATACTATGATTAAAAGGGATACAAAATGGTCAAATCCTGTTCTATTTCAAGATGAACTGGGTTATTATTCCTAGAATGAGAGGGTAACAAAGAATTCATCCTGTGTTCACCACAACATATAGGAGATTATTTAAAATTGACGTCAAATCTTAGGAGAGTGCCACAATGTGAACAAACACCAAGGGCTTTTTAATACGATGAAAATTTTTGAGGGGATATATGAAAATTAACCATTTTTGTCTTCTTTTATAATTAAGTCCAGTGAAGTTTTTCATTTAAGGACATTACTTCACTAACAATAAGTCTCAAATCAACTTTACCCTTCCCTTACTGGTCCAAGTTTTGTTCTTTGTTGCAAGTAAATTGAATAGTCTCGTATATAAAGTGAATAGACTCATATATTTGCAACTTATATAAAATTTTAAAAATATATAAATATATGTATATATATTGACTTTGGTGATTTTCGATAAATTACTAGAAAATCCCTCAACTGTAATAGTTGTCCATGAATGAGCAAAATACTGGTTGTAAGCACTCTACATGACTTGTGAAGATGATAGGTATTTATATATATAGGCGTCATTAATTTGAAATTACCAATTGGAGGATATGTACTATATATAGGATCATGAACCAAACCCAATATGAAACAAACAATATCCTTTGAGTGGTGTCATCGTTATGAGATCAGGGTTTCAAAATGGGTTAATTAGAAGATGTTGATCTCTTCAATGTTGCAAGCCTCTTTGTAACGTACAGAGAAGATGATGTTGATTCCTTAAACCTAGCACCCCAATCATTAATTTGAAAATAAAACGAAATTTTAAATTTTTTTTCAATGTAGTCATAACTCATAAGTGATCCAAATGATCGATATAAAGAATCACCATCCATGAATACCTCTTCATACTTTGAGTAGAAGTTTTTCCTCATTTGCAAATAATTTTTCTTCCATTTATTGACACTGGAAACATAAAGTCATTTCTTATTCACTTATTTAATTTTACTTTATTTAAATTTTGTCAGTCTTAATTTACTTCCAAGTTTGATTACAAAGCGTATAAAGCTTACAGATACATTGTCATTCCCGTAACACAGGCAAAGCATGAGGTATGACTGGTATTCAAATGAAGAAGTGTCTATAGCCTCGAAAACTCCTATGAATGTTCAAATAAATCCTCAGGGATCCAACTCACAATCAAACAAGCTCTTGGCCTGAATCTGAAATTGTAGGAGATGAGCAGGTGATAAGGATTAAGGACCCCATTTCAGACACGTCCATCCATCCTCAACACCCTAAACATCAAATACTCAAAATGCTAGTTGCAACACTAAACTTCTGAAAGTCAACAAATATTTCAAAAATGAAAAAAATAAATAAATAAACTCCTTGAAGCCAAATTCATCATTATCTAGTGTAAATTCTAGTTTGGAATTGACTGGAGCAAACCAAGTCAATCTATACAATGGTCTTCCATTGCTCAAGTTCTTTAAATATTGGTTTCTTCAAATTATAGAATTTCCTAATATCAGGACTGTAATAATAGGCTTTAATGGAGGACTTGATCATATAGGTTAGTGGGTCTTCATGGGGTTTTATGAGTATAACTGTAGAAAGTGAAGAGCTATGGAGGCATGTGAAGGGATTTGGGGTTGGGTGTGACTTATTGCCTGAACAAGGCACCTAAAAATCGTGGAGGACATTTGGGTGCAGTGGTGACAAGGGAAGTGAGCCAGAGTCGTGGTTGTGGAGATGATTGAGGTCTAACGCCAACGATGTCAAAAAGGCAATGACTTTTCCAATAACAAAGGTACGTAGGATTTATAGTTTTGGGTTGGTAAGTATTGAGGTGTTATTGACCAATGAGGTGAAGAAGAGGTTAGGTAAGTTGTGACGACAACCAATGTGGATTGGAGGCATCAAAAGGGTGGCCGTCATTGGAGTAGTTGGTGTGCTTGTATCGGTTCATTGGGTGTGTTGTTGCCAATGTTGGAAGGTTGAAGATGATGATTGGGTTAGTTGCAGTTCTTTGATTTAAGTTTGGCACATCCTTAGCAGTCCACTATAATGAATGTTTCTCAGTTACGCCTTTCTTCACATGATATTGTAATTACATCTAGGTCCTTGATATGTAATGGGTTGATTATTTCGAAGTATATGGCATTTGCTTGAATAACTATAAACTAGACAAAAGTTCTATTACATATAGGGAAAACTAGAAATGAATTCAAGACTCAAGGTATGCTACAACTAGAACAATAATTTGGTGAATCAGTCAATGTTGAAATAACTGTGTTTATGATTTCAACAAGTGCTACATAGATATAAGCAAAGATTGACATTGGTTCATGACTTCTAATAATTTTGTATATTTCAGTATAGATCCTAAACTTATTTTTATTAGGTATTAAGTGTTCAATCTTGAGACTTACCATGTTTAGACAATGGAACTCTCTATACTATTATGAACAGTAGTGTTAGGCTCCTCAAAGACAAAGCTTCTTGTTTAGGAGTTTACTGTGATTTCACATATGTTACTGACTTTTGTGAAAATTGCAGTCTAACCCTTAAACTTGGTGATAATTACCTTTGTTGTCTCCATCATAAGTTTTCTTAATGAAATGAATAGATAAAAGCCTCTTGTTCGTAAGAATAATATGAAAAGCAATATTTAATTACATATCTGAGTTGAATCATGAAACTTTTACCAAATTTACAGATTAGACCCTACAATTTGTTAGAAACATATTTTGGCATTAACATGGACAATAAACACGTACGTGTCAAAATTACTGGAAAAGTGCCTAAGATTAGAAATATCTAGAGTGTAGTGGGGCTTTCGCACTTTTGGTCTTAAATCCAAATTTAGAACCTTTTGGTGATTTTGCAATTACGTCCATAAAATTTAGAATTGAACACATACATAATAAAATAAATATTGTAAAGTGAGTTCAAGGCATATTAAGGTTGAAAACATAAAGTGAAAGATAAAACAAGATAAGACCTTGACATACTAACTCTTTAGAGTATTGACTTCAGTTACCAAGAACGTGGAACGTCAGAACATGGAACAGGATCTGGGACTAGGATCACCACTTGCTAAAAAACGTGGTACGGTGGGTGTAAGGTGCTTCAAACAATATTATGAAACGAAAAACAAAACTCTACATGCAATCAATGTCTGGTGTCTACAGAGACTATCTTGGAAGTTGGAAAGCATGAACCCAAAGAGATTTGGGAACGAAGATTAACGCCTAGTATCAACATGCATGAGAATTCAGGTTGGAACTCGGAACGTGGACCAAAAGTCGGAATGATGTACTTGAGAATAGTGAGGAGTGGAAGTTCAAATCTTGGAAAGGCATGGAGTTGTGGACTGCATGATAACTGAGAAGAGGGAGAGAGAAACGAGATCACTATCGCACAAGAAGAGGAGCATCGTCGTCACATAAGAAATAGGAGATGTGGAATCATTCTCTGCCTCGTTCCAGAATGCATATTACAGCAATCCGACGTGGAAACATACCATGTTCCGGCTCAAACGTTACCGAACATGAATCGTAAGGAGTCCTCCATTTTCAATAACCTAGGTATTGACCCCATGAGGAACACACTGTTTGGTGTTAAGTCTTTATTAGGACCTAATGGCAACAATAAGTCTACTGTTATTAACACAAGTTATTATATAAGATCTTCACTAATGAAAGTAAACATGAACTTG
Source organism: Posidonia australis (assembly GCA_024699735.1). Classification (NCBI taxonomy): domain Eukaryota; kingdom Viridiplantae; phylum Streptophyta; class Magnoliopsida; order Alismatales; family Posidoniaceae; genus Posidonia; species Posidonia australis. The sequence continues at coordinate 9,281 of JAMKQA010031622.1, forward strand.
AATATGAAACTGCAAAAATGAAGATGAATTATATACCAACTGGAAGACCACTTATGCAGGTTTATGCAAGCAAAGGTGGTTCAAGAGATTTACTAAAACTAGCAATGAATAGAAATGAAAACTATTAATGGAGAAAGATAATATTATATTGCATGATCATAAAGAGAATGCAATGTCCTGTGTATATAGAAGTACACATACTAGTCTTACAGGAAACCTTATAAACGGATAGCACAAGGATCCATATATGAATCCATCTACTTTAACACTTAGTCAAGCTAGAACATATATATCCAACATGACCAGTTTTTACATAAAGACTAAAAACAATAATGCTTAACTTTTTTGTAAAAATATCAGCTAATTGCTCACAAGTATATGAAGTAGAGATAATTCCTCTCGTAAGAATGTCTCTCACATAATAACAATCCACCTCAATTTACTAAGTATGTTTATGAAAAGAACTAAATTATTCACAATAAAGATGATAGCTTGTTTATCACAATACATTGTCATAAGTAACTGCACTGTGAAACCTAATTCATTCAATAAGGATCTAAGCCATATCAACTCATAAGCTGTCTCAACAATGGATTTGTATTTAGCCTCAATACTAGATCTGGAAACCACATTCTGCTTCTTATTCCTTCGTGTGAAAAGATTACCTCTTGTATAAGTACAATAGCCAAAAGTGGATTTTCTATCAACTTTATCACCTACATAATTGAAATTTAAGTATGCCTTAATACCCAAATACTCTAAGCCTTGTCCTAGAGTGCCTTTAATGTAGGCAAGTACTCTCATTGCTCCATTCCAGTGAATAATCTTAAGTTTATGCAAGAACTTACTAAGAAAACCAGCTGCATAGGATAAGTCTAAACGTGTAATTGTCAACTAAATAAGATTGCCAATCATCCTTTGATATCTTCCTACATCCACAACCAACTCTAAAGTGTCATCCTAGAAGTCTGCATTAGGAGCTATAAGTGTATTCTCTTGTTTACATCCCAATACACTTGCTTCCTAAAGGAGAACAAGTGCATACTTCCTCTGTAATAATACCATCTTCCCTTTTCCATAAGCAAACTCAATTCTAAGGAAGTACCTTAGTTTGTTCATGTCTTTGGTAGCAAAATGACTCCTTGAGTACTCCTTGGTCTCTACAATGCCAATAATATCCCCTGTCACTATTTTTGAGATATTGCACAACGATGAAAGCCAACTCCGATAACAAGCAAACTAAACTTGTCAACCAGGCTATGAGATTCTATTTAAGGTCATAAATTGCCTATATAAGTTTATACACCATATTCTCTCCCTATGCAGTGTACCCAAGAGATTGTTCCATAAAGACCTATCCTCTAGAGAAATGTATTTTTGACATAAGCAAAGTTTCAAGCCTAAAAATGGAAAGAGATAAGAGAACCCTCCTAATATTAAAGCAAGTAACCTGGGAAAAAGTTTCTACATAGTCAACACCAAAGAATCAAATGTCGATCCATGTCAACGATATTTCGTAGACATGTATTGGTTCATGAAGAGAGGGAAACGAAATACATAGATATGTCGTGACGTACCTGATTTTCGTGGATATTTCGACGCATATCGATAGTATCAATGAGTGTCGGTGGATGTTTGGCTTTTTTACACACTACACAGCTCAACACGGGAGACATACCTTCTCTGCAAGCCGACATAGGCGACGCACCTTCCCTACAATCCGTGATCCTGTGCTCTACCGTTAAAACGAAAGGATTTCCTTCGTTACCTCATCACCTGCGCCTTTCTCCTCTCCTTCGTTACCTCATCAGTGCGCCATCTTCCCTCGTACATCGTTTGCCCTCATGTCGAGTCGACCACCCATCTCCGCCGACGACCCGTCATCCGTCATCCAACTATCTACACTGTCCAACCATCTCCTGCCGCAAGAGTCTTGTGTCGTCCAACTTCTTCAGCACCATCTGCCACTTCCAGGCTCCAGCTGTTTGCTTCGCCAGCCTGTAGAAGTCCCAACAGCTGTCTCCAATTTGTTCCCCTCCCCCGTCTTTTTTCTCTGTAAACATACATATATGTCTCAAACCTTCCATTCATTTCTCCCTTTTTTTTTTAAGCCGACAGCTCTTCTCATCTTCTGTTTAAAGACTTTAAGTATGTAAAAAAGCCAAACACTAATACAGGTGTCGATACAAAGTATAAATACGCATGTCTCATCCATTCTTTCATTTTTTTTTCCTTTTAAAGTCAATCATTTCTTTTATTTATGAAATATTTATATTTATTTCGTAATTAATTAAAAATAAAGATTTAACTTAATAATATAGATGATAGATTTAATATTATAATTTTATAAAATTAGTAATTTCTTTATTATTTTTAAAAAAATAAAAAAAATTATAATTAATTAAAAATCAAGCCTCCAACCTCCATCGATAATCCCCAACAAGGTTCGTCCACTCGCCCTGTTGTCCCTTTCTTTTTAATTTTAAAGTGTGATATGTGTGAAGACTAAGGAGAAGACCCAAGTGTCGTCCAACAGGTTCTCCCTATTTTGTATTTATTTTAAAAATCGTGCCATTTAAGCCTTATCGTATGTCTGTTTCTTTTTGTCCTTTCTTACAAAAAAGGTTTTAATGCCTTCTAAGTTCCAAAAAACTAAAAATATACATGAATCATTAATAATAATCATTATTTTCAATTCATCCCATAGATAATAGATTTAACATAAAAAATTTATAAATTCAGTAATTTTTTATTATTTTTAAAAAAACTAAGAATATTACATAATTAATTAAAAATCAAGAAAAATTAAAAAAATCAACAATGATTGTAAAAATCAAGAATAATTATACTCGATGTATTTCTATTTGTTAAATCTTAAGTTTTTGCATGCCATTTCATGTTTTCTGGCTGATTTGCAATTTAAATGACTTTGTAATTTCATTTGTTGAATTAATTTTATTTCCTTTAATTAATATTTATCCCATACTTAATATTACGATTTTAGTATTGTTGTACCACTTCATATTATGCCATAACCACAAAATTGTATTATTTAAAACAATTTCCATTTAAACCTCGTTTTTTTTAGTTGACATGTAATCTTGGATATAAAGTATAAACCTAAATCTTAATTAGATCTAACATAATATTACATAGATCTAAGATTTTTTCAAGTTTATTTTGTTAGAATCTTGTTGTCATAACTTAATATATAATTATATAAATTAGTAAATTTCTATAATTTTAAAAAAAATATTTCATAAAAAATTAGAAAAAATTAAAAAAATCAAGAATGATTGTAAAAACCACTAAAACATGTAAAAAATCAGAAAATATTTGAATGCATTATTTCATTAAATTAATGACAACTATCATTTATTTTCAACCTCCCTAATGTCAAATTCCTCAAGATCTAAAAGTAGTGAAGGTCATAGTGATGTTAGGGGAGGATTCAGGTTGATTACATGGATATCCTATTGATAATGATAGACAAAAACACAATGCAAATACTGTAACAAGCAAATGAAAATCAGATGAATAACAAAATTAAAACAACACCTTAGTGATGAATACAATAATGTAGCTAAGTGTAAATCATGTCTATCTGTAGCTTCTGCTCAAACGAGAGAGCTATTAAAGGACACTAAAGCAAAGAAAAGGGACAAGAAAAGAAGAGAAGAAAGGTTCAACAAGATTCTTTTCAATGAAGATACTTCTAGTATTATTCTTAGTTTGGATTCAGATAATGATATGGTTTTATCCTGTAGACTGTGCCACTTCTGGTGTTATTCTCATATGGAATTCAGATGATGATATGGTTTATTCTGTAGACGGTAATACTGTACAAGACAGAGAAATGTATAGAAGAACAGTAATAGAGTCTAGAAATGAAGAATGGCAAAGAAAACAAATTGAAATATTTCATAGGACACACAGTACTCGTACTCGTACTTATAGGGGAAGTGGAAGTGACAGTAACATGACATAAAAGGATAAAGGTAAAGGTATTACTGGAATGTTCAAAACATATAGTCAAAGATACAACAATCCAGACGCAGCTACAATTAAAAAAGAAGTCTCAAAGTAGAAGATAATTAAAGACATGTTTGGAAATGTCAAGGAAAAAGTAAATCAAGCTATAGCAAAATATATGTTCTTCAATACTATCCCTGCGAAAACAGCAAAGGAACCTTATCTGCAACATATATTTGATGTTGCAACAAAAGAAGGTATAAGAGTAAAGACACCAACTGAATATAAGATCATAAGTACCTTAAAACAAAGAAAGAAGAATTAAAAACTTACATTAATGACTTAAAACGACAATGACCAATCTATAAGATGATTGTCATGTGTAAAAGTTGGACAAACACCACAAGGAAATAGATTGTCAATTTCGTGGTTTATTGTGATGATTGTACAATTTTGTTGAAGTCCATTGATGTTTCATATGTTGTCAAAGATTACAAGTACATATACAAGTAAATGGAAGAAATCATTAAACAAATTAAAATAACAGATGTAGTGCAAATTGTGATTGATAATGAAAGTAACTTTAAAAAGGTTGACTCCAGAATTATGAGAAAGTATGACATATATTGGACATTATGTACAGCTCATTGTATTGATTTAATACTTAAAAACTTTGATAAGACGAAGTTGATGAAAAAGACAGTGAAAGATACAAAAGTTGTAACAAATTTTATTTACAACCACTCTTTTTACTAACTTTAATGAGATCACCCAAGTATTGTGGTGGTGATTTAATTCATCCAAGAGTCACCAGATTTGCAACAAATTATATTGCTCTGTAAAATATAATTGATCGAAGAAATGAACTAAAATATATACTCAATTCACCACAATTGTACAAATACCACGAGAGTGAAAGTCCAATTGGTAGGAAAGTAAATTCAATTATAAATAATATACATTTTTGGAAGAATTGTCGAAAGATTGTACATATTATGACATCAGTTTCAAAAATCTTTCGATTGGTGAATAGTGATAAGAAGTCTACCATAGACTTCTTATGTAAGACAATGAAATTGATAAAGGACATTATGACTAATGCAGCATACATATCATCTAATACATATCTCAAAATTATAAATGACAAATGGACTAACATACTTCTTCATCCTCTACATGAAACTGATAAACATTTTAACATGTACATTCATATTTTTTATCATTATATTTCATTTGTTACATAATTATTTGCTAAATGAATTTCTTTTGTCAATGTAGCATATTATTTAAATCCGTAGTACCAGTACAGTCATCAGCTTAGTAGTCGTACTGATTTATTAGCATCAGCTTAGTAGTCGTACAATTGGAGCCTAATGTCAACATCTAAGTACAAACTCTCAATAAAATAAAATATTTTCGAGATGAACTTATATCATTTAGAGAGTCTCAATCAATACGTTCTCATGACACAATGACTTCAAATAATGTTTTTAATATCATTTCTTTTATTTCATAATATTATTCAATAATATAGTTAATACCTAAATATCATATTTCAGGTAAATGGTGGATGTTAAATAGAAGATAAATAGTAGATGTTAAATAGAACAGATGCTCCAAATCTAAGAAATATTGTTGTAAAGGTTTTATCTCAAACAGTAATAGCATCTGACTGTGAACAAAATTAAAGTACATTCAACCTTATTCATACAAACAGAAGAAATAGATTGAATACTGTAAAGTTGAATGACTTGATATTTGTATACTATAACATAAGATTGAGAATAAAACATATTAAAGAAGGAGAAGAAAAAGGCTACATGAACCCAATAGATCTTGTATATATTTATAACAAGGACGAAGAAAATAATCACATACTTCAATGGTTGTAAGAAAATGGAGAACCAGTTCTAAATAAAGAACAAAGTATACTATCTTCTAGAATTTCTAGTGAAATGGACATTGATGTAGAGGAATATAAGAGCTCAGTAAGACACTCTCATTGACATACTCCAAGCTTAGGAGATAACAGTAGCACAAATAATGATGATGACACACAATCACCAGACAACGATGATGATGACATTAAAGATGTAACCCCACCTGTAACAGAAAAGCCACAAGAACAGAGAGAGACACAAAGGGTACTTAACCCATTTACAGAGGAGAATGTCTTCACACATGCTACACAAGATAAGGATTATGGAGGCCAACCAGATATTCATTATCGACGACAGAGTCGTCGTTATCAACAACTAGATGAAGATACTTGAAACAGTCATGCAAAAGGATCTTTGTTAGACTCACTTGACTCTGAGTATTCATTATCCTAGAGATCTTTATTATTATAGTTCTTATGAAGGTAGCTTTGTTGGACAAACAAACTATAACACTCAAAACGATTAAACAAGAACTACATCTTCTTATACTCCAAGCGAACAAACTGGATGAGATATGGATTCATTATTTCATTATGTACCTCCTTCAACACAATATGAAGAGCAATCACTTGAACGTCCTCCAAGTCATTCTTATATCCCTCGACAGCCTCAACCAGTATATATAATTCCTCAATATCCACCAATGGGATTCCTAATACAACTGCCAATATTACAATACCACTACTTCATTAATGAATTTCAGACATATTATAATCATATGTCTTGGAACAACTACTTGTTCTGGAGAGATTCTCAAATTCAACAACACAATATAACTAATGTATAGGAAGAATATTTTGATCAATCAAGACATTCTTCATGGTATTAAGCATATATAAGATAACTTTTTTGAGTCCTTTTGTTTTTAAACATTTATTAAGCATTTTTATTCATTATTTATACTTCAACATATTTCTATTAAGTCTATCTATTGTATTTTCATGTGATACATATTGAGAAAATTGATCTAAGTAGTCTAAGATGTAGATTATTGCTTACTTTAACTTGTCCAACAGTTTCAAATCAAAATTCAAAGTTTTTTTGAATATTTCCATGGACTTTCGTAAATTTACTGCGTTTCCACCGACATTTCCACTGATATCCGACACGTTTCCTATTTTTGTCGGACTTCCACGTTTAATTCTATGGTCAACACCAAAAGTCTATATGAAGCCTTTAACTACCAGTCGTACTTTGTATCTATCAAAGGAGCCATCTAATCGATACTTGACAGCAAATACACATATGCAACCAATAATTGTGGAGTTACGAAGATGAAAAACAAGCTCTCAAGTGTCATAAGACTACTGTAATGCCTAAACCTCTTCATCCATAATAGTTTTCCAGTGCAGGATTTACAAAGCCTCTAAATAGTTCCTTGGAAGAGACCTAGAAGAAGTAGACAAAGCAAAGTGACAAAAACAAAGATGAAAATGATCATATGAAACAACATGAACAACAGACCATAACTCCAACGAAAGACAATGGAAATGTCAAAATCAATAGACAATAGATCTATAAACGTGGAAGTAGTATCAGTAGTGAAATTGATGAACCTCCTCGATAGTAACGAGTGTATATCAGGACGAGAAACAAAATCAAGTCTGTGGTGATATCAACCGACTCTAGGCTAACAAAAGGAAGAGGAACTGGTGCAGGTACCTCATTAAGTAAAATTGCTAAAAAAATGTGGACTCAAAAAAGATAACATTAACAAAAATGAAATATCTTCTGAAAAAGTACCATAACATCTATAATCTTTCTTAGTCTAAGAATACCCAACAAAAACATATTTACTAAACAAACAATGAGGAAGAATGTCCCAAAAAAAAAAAAAAACAGAAGGCAACCTGTTAAGTTTCAGGATTAGTTAAACAAGAAAATAATATGGAATGAAATGAAATGAAGAACAGAAAATAAGACAAATACCCAAATTTACGTGGTTCACCCAAATAAAGGCTACGTCCACAGGACAGATAGGATCCACTATTCTTCAGAGGATTACAACACAGACCAAGAGTACAACTCTTGTACAGCTCATACTCACAGAACCTTACTGGAATACAACTCTGAGGATTACAACTCAGACACAGACCTCAGAGACAGAGAACAGGAATCACTGTCTTCTATTTTTGTTGTCCTCAAACACAGACCCTCCTCCTCCTTATATAGCATTGGAGGAGGAAGAAGAGGTGCAGATGTGCGGATGCATCCACGCGCGGAGCAGACACGACGGGGAGAGAAACGCTGCTGGGAGCAGGCGCGACGGCAGGGAAGAGAGGCGCTGCTGGGAGCAGGCGCGACGGTAAGGGAGAAGCGTGCGCAGTTCCTGGGGAGTGGCGACGACAGGGAAGAAGCGTGTGCAGTTCTGGGCAGGTGCGCGGTTCCTTCCGCAACCCATCGGAGTAGGGGCGACGCTGGGGAGAGGCACGCGGATCTGGGGGAGGCGCGCGGTTCCTGGGCAAGCGCGGAGGCTTTCTTCCAACGAGCAGGAGATGCGGGTGAAGACCCGCGACTTAGAACAAGGCATATAAACGGATTTTTTTTTTTTTATCAGAGCATATTCAAGTCATTATCTACACAACCTTTAGACCAAAAAAATTTTAAGACAATTATTTGAATCATAAGAGTACAAATAATATAAAAAATATGACGATGTTTACACTCAACAATTCCATTCTATTATGATATATATAAAGATGAGCACCGAAACCGATTAACCAAACTAAACCATTTTTAGTGTTCATTTCAGTTTTTCAAATTCAATAGTTTAATTTAGTTTGGAATATCTTCAAACTGAGTCATGATTTGATTTGTGGTTTCAAGAATGATTTAACAAACCAAACCGAATCAAATCTAATGTTAATTATATATTTTAATATGTATATTAAATATTTAAAAGAATATAATTAGGAATTTAAAGTTTAGAACCACAACTCGAATCATAATCATTCTTATGTATTTTTACCATAATTGTTTTTTAACTAATTAACACTAGAAGTCAAACAAATATTTCTTGTCATTCTTATGTATCTTTTGCCAAATTATTTTACGTTTGATACTTGCAGTCGATAAACTTCACTACTGTAATTCTATCATAATATGATACGTGAAAATTTTATGTTACTAGAAATTTTCTGTTTAGAATTTGTTTCCATTGTAGTAGCAGACGTAGTTATTATCATTTTATCTTATATCTAGTTATATTCTTTTATTTTTTACTATTAACATTTTATTTTATTTTTTTATATTTTATTAAATAGTTAAACCACATACCAAGCCGAACCGAACCAATTTTGAATGATTCGATTTTAATAGATTAAATGGTTTGAATCGGTTTGAAAATTGTTCAAACCGAACTATATGATTTGATTTGTGAAATTTTCTTAAATTGAATCAAACCGAACCATACCCACCCTTAGATATATATAAACAAGAAGTTTGATGTAAGATACGTAGTGAGGCACAAGACTCAGCAATCTACTTTAAAGCATTATTAGTGCAAAATAAGCAAGTAGAAGTAGAAAACTGGATTTTTATTTCTTTAAAAAATTTCTTGATTACAACAAACATGAGCCCTATCTTTAAGCAAGCACATCCATAAGACATAAGAGTCATTGTAAATAAACACGAAAGAAGACACACAAGTAGTACCCGAGACATCAAAATAAATCAACTCAAAAAGATTACTACTAACAAACTTAGATTGACGACGATAGAAAGCACAATAATGCTTTCCTAATTGACAGATTCACACTCAAAGGACAGAGTCATGCAAAGCTTGTTGAAGTTTACTATAACCAGATGACCAAGACAATAATGCCTCAGAAGAGACAACTCAAGCTTGGAAACAACGCATTGAAGGCCCACAGGAATATCAACAAAAACTAGCAAGTAAAGTTCACAATCAATTTCATAGTCCAAACCAATCCTCTTACCCATTTACAAATCCTAAAAGACATGATAATAAGGAAAAAAGATTTCTTTGTAATACAAGGCTTTAGTGATAACACTAATCGAAAGCAAATTCATAGAAAAATTTAAAACACAAAGGACATTTTCAAGAGACAATTAAAAAGAAACCTAAACAACTCCTGCACCACCAATAGGACATTGACCACCATTTGCATAAAGACAGATCTAAATTCAAACAACTGAGATAAGTAAATAGATTACGAGTGCTTGACATATTGAAAGCTTCAGAATCTATGATCCAACAAATATCCGTAAAGGCTAGTGATGCACCAATACCTAAGCCCAAGCAGATTTCCCAAACTTCACCCAGTATTTCTCAAAAACATGATTAGTTCAACCATAATGTGTACATTTCTTGATTCCACTACCAAATCCATGACCACAACCCCAACTTCGACCCTGTCTAAAGGCAGAGGAATTAGTGTGAACCATAGAAGCACCAATGGAAATCCACAAAACACAAGAAAGCACTGTAGACATAAATGGAACAGTATCACCATCAAAAATCAATCCACGAATCTAGGAAGCAAGCTTAGATTTTAGGACAAAGAAAAACTTGGCTATCGCAAGTTCCTCATGATAATCCCTGATCGTAGTAATATAAGTAAAACCCAAAACGAGGTGTATAACTCTTGAACTGACTCATCTCTATATTGGAAGGTAAAAAATTGCTCATAAATTTCAACCACACGAGATATATTCTTTTCATGACTGTAAATACTCATCAAGGTATCCCATAATTTCTTGGCCAAAGTAAGCATGAGCACACTACGAATAATTTGTTCTACCATACTATATGCTAGCCAAGAAATAACTCCACAGTCATTTACAAATCATACATCATATTATGGATCCTTCACATCCAAAGGATCATGAGTAATGTGACTAATCTTCCAATAAGCACCAAGAAAAACTTGAAAAGATTTGAACCATAAGAAGTAATTTTACCATTCAACTTGATGGAAGTGTTGCTGAGATTGTCTGTCCATCCATCTTGAAAACCAAAAGAAGACGATGAGGCCATGATAACCACAATGGTAGTGACAGGCAAACAGTACCACCCCAAATAACAAAAAAAGTGGGTAGATATAGAGATGAAACTAGTCGCACAGAGTGCAAACTGAAAGCAAGCCCTCTATGCATAGATTAGCACTTGACAACGGACTACATGAACTACTAGTGTCGTAGAGGGCCAACAATGGTTGGAGGAAGGGGAAGGAGAAGACTAGGCGGCTATTGGAAGGCCAATGGGGTTGCAGGGGTGGGTAGACGAGTGTTAGAAGGCCAACAAGGCTGTAAGGGAAGCCAAACGGCTATTGGAAGTCCAATGAGGCGACAACCGTGGGATTAAAAGGTGACAGCGATGGGTGTGTTTCTCTTCTTCTTCTTCTTTGTTTAAACCCGTAAGCTTTTGATGCCATATTAGTAGAGAAAGATAATATTATATTGTGTAATCATAAAGAGAATACAATCTCCTATACATACATGTATACATATATATATATATATATATATATATATATATGAAAACACATACTTATCCTACAAGAAACCTTATAAACAGATAAGACAAGGATTCATATAAGGTTCCATTTACTTTAACAAAAACGAATATATCTTTTCATAAGCTTTGCTAGTTAGATGTGATATTTACGAAATGTCTAACCACATTGTTATGTTAACCGATTGTTAGATTTTGTTACAAGTTAACGTCTCTTTTCATACTAAGATTTTGCAAACTCAACAAACAGGTACACATGATATGTAGGATGGCTTCACTTTAGACTAACTTGGTGATTGATACCTATCGCTCATTTTTACATAGGACCCCAAAAGAAGTGAAAATCTAGTTCTTCGCTTTGAATACTAGGAATTGTAATAGGTCTATGTTGGACTGATTTAAGTAATGTAATATTTTTTTTTGTTTTATCTATTTATAATGTTCTTACTCACATGAAATCTCTATTATTGCTCCTACTAGTCCGTGTGTGTCAACACGTTACAAGAACAACATCCAATGATATAGTCTAAATACTGAAATAAGTTTTAGTCGTATGGTCATACCTTTGTTGTACGTAAAGCGTTGGCATTTATGTTGTGAAAAAATGATGTATATTTTAGATGCCGGGATTCATGACCACAGCTCTGGCAGTTCATTTGCTCATATATGTCCATCCCAAAAAGGGTGTGCACTATACAAGTAGTATTTGAACAGTCCCAGGAGCCCATGCAATTGCTTTCTTCTGATTCAGTGTCAAAATCTCCCGAAGATATCGTAAACGAACAATGCAAGCAATCAAATATAACTGCCAACACCTCAGATGCATCATTCATCTGGGCCTGCAGAGTAGCATTAGTAAGATTAGAAAACCAAAGAGACAGGAAGTACTAAGCAGCAATATTAATGATAAATATTACAGTGCCATCAACAACGACATCTATTTGCAGGAAATCCTTTGAAATATTAGTTCAATTGAAAGAGATGAAGAGTATGGCATCCATAATATTTGTGCAAGCATAAAACATATGCAATATCACCAGATGAAAATGTGAGGAATCTAAAATTAAGCAGATTTCTGAATTTCAGATTGATTTGCTTGCACTTAGTAAGAAGTAAAGAACTTGGATATTTCAACAAGTCCATAAAATGTCGCACACCAAACAACCCCTTAAAAGCAAATACTAAAAGCTAGTATTGTCAAGGTGAATTCAACAAGAAGTGAGATGAGGATTTGGATACCTCTTGGAAGAAATTGCTGTTAGGATATAAGTTGCTCAAAGCCGAACGCAGACAGGTAGGAGCAATGGGTTCCTGTAGACTGTCCATGGATGCCTTGCTCAGGGCAGTAAATATTTCATATAATGCACATACAACGCATGGGGTCCCAACATGCACATGTGTTGGTGACAACCTCAAGAACTCATCTCGAAATCGTCTTAAATGCCATAGTGACTGGTAATTTCAAGATAAAAAGAACAAGTGTCATACAATTTCCTTAAAAGTTGACAAGAAATGAAATTAAAATAAAATGATAACAAAAGAAAACTGGCTTTTGAATCGTGTATATCGCACTAACCTGGATGATAACATTCAGAAAGCAATTGTACTCGCCAGCTTCATTTTGTAAGCCTGTCCCAAGTAAACCTTTTCCAACCAAGGCACTACCTGTAGCTTCAACATTTGGAATCATGTTATCATCAACCAATGGATATACTTTTGCAAATAATCTTGGCAACATAGCAAAAAAAATACTATTATGTGCGATATATGTGTCTGGGAGGATATTTAACAAAATGGCAATGTTGCAGAAAATGCAACAAAGTCCAAAAAGTAAATGACCATTTCATTTCATCTATTTGTAATTATAACATCAATATGATTGTCCCCTCATACAGTCATATATGAAATTCCGTTTGAGGCAACTGTTAGAACATATATGAAAATGAAAATTGTTAGGTAAATATATACAATGCAAGAAAAAATCTCAGGAAAATGGTTGCGGTTGATGTAACACCATACGTGTGTACAAAAAACAATATAATCAAGTTAAGGTATAGATAATGGAGAGTTGATTCTCCATACCATTCAACTGGGCTTCCTGATGGGTATCTATCTACCATCTATAACATGTCAACGACTCAACATGGTTTATTCTCTTCCACTTTCAGAATCTTACCAGTATATCTCCTTGTTACCCCAAACACCTCATTTTGTCATGTATTTCTTAGGAATGGCTTTTATATGACTCCACATATTATAACTAGAAACAACACCCAAGTAGATTCTG
>JAMKQA010031623.1:0-17106 GCA_024699735.1 Posidonia australis
ATTGAATATAAGGGATAAATCTCAAGTGGGGAGCTTGAGGAGTGGACTAGGCCGGGGTTGGCTGAACCACTATAAATCTATTGTCTTTGCGATTGATTATATTGTGTGTTAATTTCTTAAATAGCATAACAAATTCCAAAGACATAATTAAAACCGGAAAATCTCTATTCACCCCCGCCTCTAGAGAAGCTTTAGTATCCAACATTCCCAACCAATTAAAATTCCCTCAGAAGCCCCGATCGAGGGGATGAAAGACCACTTATGTGGTATACCAACTCCCAGGTATCGAAATGTACTAGGAGAAAAATTCTCTAATTTAGTCTCACAAATTATGAGGATATTGCATTTAGTAGTTCTCACTAAATTATGAACGGCTCTTTTTTTTCCCATTGGAACCCAACCCTCTAATATTCCAGGCTGAGATAATCATAAATAATGAGATGATATAGAAAGAGAAGCCAGGTTCTCAACCAAGTTGGCACTATCCTGTAATTGGATGCAAGGAAGACCTTGATCTAGTCTAACAGAATCAAGGAAGTGCTTAGCTTTTATAGAATTATGCAAGGAAATGTCCAATGTCTTACAAAAGCTAATAAATTGTTCATAAGAGTCCCAAGTTAGTACATCATGCAACAAAAAACTAGCAGTTGCATCAGATTGAGAAGCAGCAAAATCATATTTAGAGGAGGCAGAAATATCATGTTGTAAATCAATATTCAAAGGGACAGAATTAACAGATGAAGAATCACTTGTACCTGGAGCATGAATCGGGGTGGGAGGATGAACCTGGGGTTCAGCAACAATTTCGAAAGGACTAGCCAAGTCGTCCTTCTCAAGGCAGTCGAAAACAGCAAGCACCTTTTTGAATTTTGCTAAAAATAGATGCCTAGCTTTGATCTCAGCTGCCACAAAATTGGATGCAACAACCGTATCAGGGCTGGCTCCAGCAGAGAGAGGGAAATCAGGCTCCAGATCAGCAACTGGAGTAGGTGTTGGTAGGAGACCCACAGAATTGACAGACGGGGGAATAGGAGGACTAATAGGTCTTGTCCATACATTTTTACCACCTCTAGAGGTTTTATTTCCTTTGCCTCCCCTTCATCCGCAGTTATTCTTGAAAGACTTTCGAATAGGATGGAGACCACTGGAACCAGAAGAGGAGGGGTGGGTCTTAGTAGGCCACGGGGGAAGAGAGCTTGAAGAGGGGTTGGAAAGGGAAGAGGTAGCAGGGCAGATGTCCCAGCTTTGTCTAAAGCGAATAGGGTAGACTAAATTGCCAAATGCAAAGAAACGACAATCGGGTATATATTTGCCAGGATGGACCCTAACACGAACCCTTGCATACCCCAAATGTTTGACAGAGTCCATAGATAAGTCCACTTCCAACAGTTCAGCAAAGCTCGAGACCATATGGTGAAATAAATCGACATTCCAGAGATGATGAGGAATGCCTTCTAGCCTAAGCCACACCTCTACTTCCTTCATTGTATGAACCGCATTGGAGTTGGGAGACTAGGGAATGAAGGAGGCCGAGATCAGTTGCAGGGAGGCTCCGTACGTGTTTAAGTAATCGTTTCTATCTTTGATCGAAGAGAATACTAACAAAAATTTAACTGGAGAGAATGCTTGGACCTCTATATCAGAGGAGCTAGGCCAACGTGACTTAATATGGTCGGCTAGAATTTGTTTTGTAAGTTGAGAAGAGTGGGAGGTGACAATAGCACTCCGAGATAGGGTTAGGAAGCGGTCACACACAAGATCGGTAGAAGATTACCTGAGGGGAAGCAGACTTCTTCTGAGACACCTCCTTCCAACCGATTTCAGTAGCAAAGGAGTAACAGTTGGCTCCAGGAAAGCCAAGCTTCGAAGAACGAGGAGGAATGTTACTGGAAGAGAAGAGGGAGGTTACAGGAGAAGAGACGAGAGCAAAACGATTGCCAGCTCCGGAGTATCTTGGCTTGCAAGGCAGAGTATGTGAGAGATATCCACTGATAGAAGATATCGCGGTGTCAGAAGATATCGCAGTGTCAGAGATTTGGTGTGATACGTACGAAAGCCCGCAAAGAGGGGAGGAGGGAGGTGGGAAAATCTCGACAGTTCATTTTTCGCATGAGACAAATGAAGGTCCTGACAGTGGGTAATCATATCAGCCTGGAAGGCGGCGTCTCCTGGGGAAGCTAAAGGGACCGACGAGGGTGGATTAGGAAAAAAGTGAGAGAGAGAAGAGCAGTGAGTCGCAAATCCGTTGGAATTCTCTGAGTTGTAATTACTATTACCAGGAATATAATTATCATCAGAAGTAATTGTGATGACAGGTGGCACAATAGTCGAATAATCCCATACGGAATTCGAATAGAACCTTATATCGCTGACAATTCTGTCAGGGCCAGGGTTGGTTTTCCGATGCACAGGAGACAGAGTGGGGTGTCTGACATGCACCGAATTAGGAGTTAATGCCAGAGAAGGAGATGAGAGCAACCCCATGTGCATCGACGAGGGCGCCGACGCATTAAAAGAGGGAAAGTAACGGTTAATATTGTCATTAACCCCACTAAGATACTGATTAACCTCTAAAATTCTATTGCAGTAATTCTCTGAATTAATAATAGCAAGATTAGGAGGAGAGAAGCTGGTATAGCACCACGCCTGAGTCAGAACTACTGTCGACTCTGGCGAAACGCCACGGGGGCTGAGCCAGGTCTCAGCTCCGACCTGCCGCCGAGAAGTGATCGGCGAAGGGATAACCCTAGGGGAAGAAAGAGGGTCGAAAGCTTCGTCGTAGGAGGAAGGAATCCAACTCTCCACAACGCTGGATCTATCAGCCCCGAGGATCGAAAGTCCACAATGAACATTATCAGATCCATAATCTGATAAAGAGGAGATAAGGGGCTCGAAAAAAATGGACGTAATTCGAAAAGAACAGTTGGAAATATTCAAACCCTTAATCGAAGCTGCATCAGTGCACAAAATACAGATGGATAGATTGCTAAATACGAAAGGATGTAAGATTTTTGGTGTAGCCACAAGATTAACATTTAATATTAGCCAAAAATCTGAACCTGCGTCTGCCTCTGAACTCTAGGAAATGCATAACTTTCCACGGAGGAACCAAGAAGCGGAGAATCTCCCCCCACTTACAAGGAAGTTCCACTACCGCAGAAGAATCCTGATGAAAGGAGGAGATATAAAGGAGCATACCTGCGAGGCTTTCTTCCCATGATGACCGTGGCGACTGCGAGAAGCCAAACGCCTACGACGGCGAGAGGCCGGACCAAAGGGGATGGAGACCTCGCTCTCCTCTTCTAGCAAGCGCGCTTTGAAAGCTTGTCAGTCGAAGTTAGCGACGCTAAGGAGAAGGCTACGAGCTAAACGACCCGAGCCACCGTGACGGCAACCCATAAGGGCGAAAGAGAGGACACAGAGCGGTTAGGGTTTACGCGAGAGTGACTTCCTGAGTTGCTTAAGAGTAGGCTATCTGTAACCATGTCAGCGACAGCCTCGGGCTTGGCGCGAAAGGCCAAATGCACGAGGGTCGGCAAAGTCACAGCAAAAACAATAAAAATAATGATAAAAAAGCAGGAGTCGCCACCTAGTCAATTAAAAAATGGAAGACGAGGAAATTCGCTTAAAACATTCAAATCATGCAATAAAGCCAATGGAAAAGGTCTTCATAAACCAGAAAATTGGACAAGGATCCCTGTTACGCACGAGAAAGGTATTAGGCACCCTCGTGCGTCCGAAAAGTCGATCTTTTTATGGGTTTCTCATTTACTTATATGGAATGTCGGCTTTTCAGCCTTTTCTGTGCCCCCAAGAGCGATATGCAATGCAATGCTATGGTGTCTTATGCTAAACATGGGTGTGTGGGCTATAGGGTGTGTCCTAATGCTCAGAAAGGTCACTCGTACGGTGGGTCAAGCACCGGTGCAAGGATATTGCACGGTTATGATCAAAAGATCTAACAACATTGAGTGATTTTCATCCTCACTTTACTATATGCAAAACACGATTTATCATGCATGAAAAGGGGCTGAAAACAGAGTATGGTCTTCCTGATATATCCAGGAAGACAATCAGAGAAAACCAAAAGAAAATCCAAACGGGAAACATGCTAAATACCATGCCAAATGTAGCTGCGTGCAACAGAAAACAGGCTGGTGCGCCTGTGTGGTGCGCCAGATTGGTGCTCTAGTTTGGTGCGCCACCTATGTGCTCTACTGATGCCAGGAAAGTGTGCCAGAGGAAATCATAGATCCTACAATAAATCAGAATGCCATGCAATGCAAAATTCTTGTAAACTTGCAAACTCATCAGAGAATGCAACATGACTATCTTATCAAAATCCAAACAAGAAAACACAAGATGGGTCTTGTGCTCAAGGGTTGCATGCCTCACACAAAACCACACCATCCCTATGCTAAGTAAAAACAACAAGATTCAGCCATGTTATCCAAATCTGGATCATGGACTGATGCATAAGAACCTCCCAAACAGGAGTTTATGAGGCAATTAGCTCACCAGATTTCAACAACTAGTTGAATATGCAAGATGCAAAAAAGACTTAAAGTGCCATCCAAGACTAAAATCATGCATGCAAAGACATGTCATATCAGAGAATACACACCATAAAAATCAAAGTCAAAAAGACTTGGGAAAGCATGCAGGTTATGATGCAAAGATGATGATTTATACTCTGACCAGACTGGTGCACCAGGATGGTGCTCTGGTTAGGTGCGCCACCTTGGTGCGCCACCTTGGTGCTCCAGTGTGGTGCACTCCAGATAATCTGAATCAGACTGTTGTTTATTTTAGATTCTGGTCCAGATGCAAGAGATTAATTGTGATTTATCTTAACCGGATTGATTAATCCGATGGTAAAAAGCTGAAATATGATGAAAAGCAAGCAATGAAAGTCTTTATATCATTTATCTTAAATCATGCAAGCTCATGGGTTAAAGGCTAAAAATATTGCATTGTAGATTCTAAAGAGCATGCAATGAGCTAATGAACTTAACAATCATATGCAAATGGTGAACATATAAAGAGTATATTTGCAGCTCATTTCATAGCAAGTATTTGCATGAATCATGATTCCTTATGTAAAAACATAGATTATATGATGCAGAATTTAATATGGCATTGGAGCATTGTGAATATACATGTAGGAGCAATCATCTCATCACAAAAACATCATGAAAACAGCTTACTAACAGATCAGATATCTTGTTATTTACATGCTTTTATACAGTGTAATATCTAGAGCTTAAATAAAAGGATAAATGAAAGAGGAGTAAGGATCTTACCTTGCTTGTGGTGTTCCCCCTTGAAGGCTCAAGATGACACTTCTTTGTAGCTTTGGATGGGCTGAGAATGCTTTGGAATGTAAGGGTATCTCCAGGAAACGAGAGTGAGTTGCTGGGAGTAAGTGAATGGCTTAACCAAGTGTGATGAGTTGCCAAGTGTTTAAAATGGTTGCCAATGGAGGTCCTTTTATAGAGTTCCACAAGGATAACTCTCATGGGATGCAGACAGCCTCGCAAACGAAGAGCTAGGCGTAGATTCGCAAGGAATATCCGCTGATGAGGGTTACAAGCACGAGAGATGGAAAGCCAGCGGTCAGCATTCTGAAAAGTGGCTGTGCGCCAGCTTTGTGCGCCACGATGGTGCTTTGGTTAGGTGCGCTACCTTAGTGCTCCAGCTAGGTGCGCCACTTTAGTGTTCCTGCTTGGTGCTTCTGTCAAGTGCTCCACATTGGTGCTCTCCACTAGCTATCTGAATTGCTAATTTGGCCATAGGCTTGTGGTCAATTTGTGCAATGATCTTTGGTTAGTTAAAAAGTTGAGTAGGATTCAAAAGTGGTTGAGTTTTCCACATCCAAAGCAACATTTGGAGAGTTTACCTATAAGCCACCTCAAAATCGAGGTATCTACACTATCTTATTCACAAGCATCCATAAATTATATGTAAATCCATGAATAATTACTAGGCCTCCGACCCATGACCATACGTCCATATCCAATAAACGATCCCATTCCGTGGAAAACAAAATCTGATAGATAAGATTCTGCAATATATCAATTCCTTGGTTTCCAGGCAAAATATGTATGTGTTTTAGCCTTTTGGGCCTAAAGTTAGCATGAATGCTTAAGTCAATGTTTTTTATGTTAAATTCAAGTATAGCATGTAATTATCCACCTCATGGTTGGTCATATATTTATTTAAAGTTACTTGGAATATCGTCGACTGTTGATTAAAGTATAATAGATATAACCATGAAAATTTTTAAAACTTGAGGCAATTAGATCAGAGAAGAATGGTAATCGGCAGTAAAATTCAAGGCACATATTCCTTGTTGCAAGGTAATTTCATTCACAGGTAAAAATACAAAACAATGTATGTATATATATTTTGAGTGTTAATTTAGTTAATTGGTTCTTTGAGCTTAAGCTGTCTCATGGAGTCATGAACCCCTTTCTTAATAGGGATTCCTTTGCATAGGATGATATGGATAAGCTTTTGCCTGATGATTTTGATTGTATTTGGGAATGCTGAGACAAATTTTGTGGATCTTATTATTGGCCAATGGTTTTGTTTTACTCTATAATAGAGAAAAAGCTTCTTTTATACAAGTATATACGCACACATTATCTACCGATAATGAACTATGTTTGAACAAAAACTCAAAGCAATCAAGGATTGAATAATAGCATTTTCAGAAAAAAAGAAGAAGAAAGAAAGATAAATTTTCTAATTATAGAGTAAATCTAAATGTTGTAATTGATTATTGCTGTATCTCAGGAATAAATAAGAAATACATGATAGTTGTGAAGTCTAAACTTAAAGCTGTATCTTTAGGAATTCTATTAAAATATTCCATAGTTAATGTAAAAAAAATGTAAAAAACACCTTATGTCCCTCAACTGTACAGATTTTTCACTCTACCATTCTTTATTTTTAAACCATTACAAGATGTCTCTTGCTAGTACTTTGAAAATCTCCATGTAACCTTGATTTGGGTAGAGAGTGTGTCAATTTTATGTTTGATCTGACCATTATATCCTTTATAACACATATAGCTTTTCGCGTCAATGGAGCTCATGGTCATTGGTTTAGTAAGGAAAAGGGATAGAAGAAGGTTTGGGTTATTAAGAAGAAGAGAAATGTTTGGGTTGTAGAGATTTTAAGGTTTAAGAGGCAGGAGATGAAGGAAAACAAGAAAAGTAAAGACGTTAAGAAAAGAAGAGAACAATAAACCGTCTAAAGGAAAACTTCAAAAGGTTTCATAACAGATATAACTAGATGGAAGGGTCTCTTTGTTAAATGAGGATAGTTCAGGGAGACACGCTGTAATTTTCTCAAAGGTGAGGTGTGCAAAGTGAAAAACTCATAATGGAAGAAGACCAAGTGCAATTTTGATACTAGGCAATATCATACTTATAATGTGCAAGACTACCACTTCTGGCAATACAGATGTACCACTGTATCGCCATAATTTGTTTGCTTGCTTGTATCGATCACAACAAATTTTTGTTTGAACGGCACATATGGTTGTCATTGCAACAATCATACGGAAAACTCGAGTTCCAATCTGTTGATTGACAAACCGGCGACCACCACTGTATGGTGGGAGACTGCATGAAATTATATATAGGATCCATCAGTTTTTGAAGTTCGAACATCAAAACACAAATCAAATCAAATGAGTAAGAAATACTCATGTGTGACTTCAATATTCTTTTCTTTGGACTGCATGCATGGTGTCCATGGTTTGCATCCCCTTTAGGGTTTAGGTGGTTTTATATTAAAGTAACAGACAACCAGCTAGAAATGAACTGGTT
This sequence comes from Posidonia australis, assembly GCA_024699735.1. NCBI lineage: Eukaryota > Viridiplantae > Streptophyta > Magnoliopsida > Alismatales > Posidoniaceae > Posidonia > Posidonia australis. Next base: position 7,839 of record JAMKQA010031623.1, read on the forward strand.
ATCTGCTTCAGATAATGGAGGAAGTCTTGTGATATATCCCATGATCCTTGATGTACGACCATTCTTAGACCTTAGTGGCTCGACTACATAACTTTACCGTGGTAAAGACAGTTCTAATTAATCCCGTGGAAAGTAGTTGTCCCTGTAAATTCTTAAATTAGGTATTATTTTCTATTTCCCTTTTCTCCTCTATATGTCTGGTAAATTGAAGGATTGGCTGCAAAATTCCTTGATTTTCTCCTCTATATGTCTTGTTGCCGCTACTCAGATTCATATGAAACTAGACATGGAAAACGGGTCGAGTCGGCTCAGGCCCGCTCGGTCCAGCCCGGGTCCGAAAAAATCATTCACGGGTCGGGTCGGACTAGGCCCGTCGCGGACCGCGGGCCGGGTAGGACCAAACGGGCAGGCCCGCCTCGATCCGAGGACTAGGTCCAGTTTGGCCCACGAAGCAGTCTAGGCCGGGCCGGCCCGCGCACAGTAGAAAAAATTGCAGTCAGCCCGTGGACTCGGACTGACCCGGCCCGGCCCGGTCCAGGCCCGACCCGGTCCGAATTCCATGTCTATATGAAACATGACAGAAACAATTCCACATCAAGACCAAATAGAATAGAAGAGGTCAAAATGTTGATAGATCCATCCGGGTTTGCGCCTTTTAGTGCAATTCCTTTGGATAATTTTTGCCTGTTTCATGTTTATCAGTTCGGCTTGTTGGACAATTTGCAGGGATCCTGTCAGATTGCTTACGACTTCTTGACTTGTTTGCATTTACTGTTCAAATGAACGACACATTCAAATTATGATACTGTTACAAATTTGCTGGCATAGTAGGAATAACAATTAAATACAAAATGTCCACAATGGTTCTGAGGAAGTTATCTATTAAAAAAAAAATCAGAGGAACTCTGATCAAGCATCTATTTTTCTCTTTATCGTGCAGTATAACTCTCCAAGTTGATTTTCTTCAGCATATGGATTTATATGACTGCAATTGTCATCTTGTAATTAAAGAAGAAACCATATAATTAGGAAGTATAGATTTTACTGTCACTACTTATGTGGTTCCACATCTACCTTTTATTAGATTTTCTGTTTGAAGCGTACAGGTAGAATTATGTTTGAGATTAATTTCCCCTCCCAACATTTTTAGTAACTTTCATTTCTCGACGACTCGCTTTGAAAGCGAATGAGTCTTATTATAACGTATTGTTCAGCTTTGCCGGTCAGTTCCAGCAAAGATGATGTCCAATGTTTCGAAAGTGTATCGACAACAAGAAATTTCAAGAAAATATATGTTAATGAGGAGGGTGTTTGTTAACTCAGTAAGCATACAATGTTCTACTCATTCAAGTATGACATCCTACTCAAAATTAATCAGCAATGAAGAGGTCCAGCACTTTATAAAGCCTAGAACAACTCCCTAATTACATGGAAGTAATAACCATAATTATGCTCTTACTGCTAGGCCAAAAAAGAAAAATCCAATGTTTTGTTTTTTCCCTTGAGGTCCCTTTTTGAGTCTCCAATGGTAGTACGTCCTCCATGTGAGAATGGTAGAATGGATGATGGAACAAAAATAAGGCATTAACTCTCTAAGCATTTGACTCATGGTTCGGTTACTGGTTTGGTTCTGAACTAGTGCTTAGGATAGGCTATATGACTTGTGCTTTAGTCTTCTTTTTATGACACAATATAAATTTATTGATTGCCCTAACGTAACTCTCACTTCAATTTTGAGAGGAGATTGTGAAACCTAATTTCCTTAGTCAACTTAGCTACTTCAGTTGCTTAATTAATTTTCTCTTGTATATTTTACCTAAGATTGGTTGCATCACTAAAAGCCATAATGTCTTCTCCTGAACAGGTAAAGCCCCTGAGCTTGGAGGGGAGAGAGCTTATTTTGCCATTCAAGACACTCAGGAACGATCGCAACTACTATTTTTAAATGTAGGCTATACAAATTATATGGGTGCCCAAATCCAATTAAAGAATGCAACCAGGGCTGCCGTTATTCTAGTTACAGATCTCAAATGATTTTCTAGCTATGTTTGCACCAATGAAATATGAAGAGATAATTTATCCATGTTGCTGTTCAATGGAGTTGCGTAAGCTTTTCTTTTGGATCACACACCGTCCAAACATCTTTCTGCTTGGACCATCAACATGTTGAAGGCTTCAGGAAGCCATGATCATCATCAATATGTTTTGACAGGAACGAAACCAGAGATCTTGCATCACATTGATTAAGAGCTAACTAAAATGCAAACAAGCCAATCATCCAACAAGATCGGAATTAGCTCAGTCAATTCTCGTGCAGAAATCAACAGCTGTGAGAAAGAATAGACGAAACGAGACTCCAATGGGTATATTCCTGATGAAGCTTTCTTATTAAGAAATTCAAACCATACCATCTCTCAACTTTCACACATAGTAACATAGAAAGCTGCATGCACAGGAGAAACAAAATTGTTACCAACTCAAATAGGTACATAAGAAATTTCAAAGGAATCACTTGCGTCATCCACGGTGTCCACAAGCTGCTGTACATTGCCACTAAGATATAAATAAAAATTGTTACTGTAATAGGTATTCCACGATCTCACACTTTTCAACTTCCCAAAGCCAAGTTAGCAGTGGCGTTTTGCAAATCCTAGCTGCACTACAGACGATTATAACTTATTGTATTGACAGGAAAATAGACTGAGGACACTGAGCTAAGTCAAGCTCCACTCCAAGCCTTAAGAAGATTTCTGCATGTATCTTCAACCTCTAGGCTCACTTTGGGATGTGTCTTGTTGCCCATTCTGTGATGTGTCTTGTTGCCCATTCTGTGATGTGAACATATCCACTACAGATCCAAGTACACCTGAGAGCTGTTGGGGCAGTTCTTGAAGATTTATGTTAATGCCATTGGATCCACCTGAATTGCCAGTGGGAGCAGAAGCATGGCCATGCTGACCAAGGCCACCTGACATCATCCCCATTATTTGTGAAAGATCGATAGGCATAGAAGAATCAGTAGAGATAGATGCAAACGGGCAGCCACGGCTTCCAGAAGCTGCAGGCTGGGAATCTTGTTCTTGACTTTGACTTGATCCTGCACCAGGGGCCATATTCATAAAAGCATGTGTGAATTCGGGAACATTGAAAGGTATTTGGAATCCAGCACCATGATTTCTTGAATCCGCAGGCTGTTGGTTTTGTTGTTGACTATGGCCATCGCTTGATCCAGAGTTCTATGGAAAGAAAATTAGGTAAACATGGCATCCATACATCAAAATTATTGCTTGAAGACGTCATATGCTTATTATAAATCTGCATGGTCCTTTAAATGTATAACTATAAAACTGCATGGTCAAGCACTCCGAAAAGTTAGGAATAAATTTATATGGTAGATGTCAAAAAACTTCCAAGACAGTAACTTGCTCGGTAGTTAATCTATTATATAATTGCAGAACATTCAGAACTGCACTGGGCTCATAATAATTTATTAACATCCTACCTTGCAATTACTTTACGCTAAATGCCTGGAAATTGAAGCTACCTGACGATCAGTTTCTGCACTGTGTTGTTCTTCTCTCAATTTTTGCTGAGCTACCTAAGATTCAAAACATAGATATTACTGCAACGAAGAAAAGATTCATATATACACCTGGCAAAGAAAAGAAACAATGTATGTATCACATTCAATGAGGGAAACATTTAGCTGAAGCAAAACTTCAGGAAAACAAGGAGAATATACCCGAATATTTTCTCGGACAGAATCATTATTGGGATCCAGCTGCAAAGCTGTACTCATGAAAGTGAATCCAAGTAAGATTTACTGAAGTTCTAAACATCCGAGTCATGAAATCTTTTTTTACTTGTATCATGATATATTTCAGATTTTTGGTTATCAAATTGAGATAAATTAAAAGATCTTTGTTACACATTAGTAGGATGCCATCAACCAATGATGGCAAACAATAAAAAATACAAATAGCTTCAATCATCCTGAGGAAAATTCTATCATTGACAGGTTTAGAAGTTTCAAATTCCAGACATAAGGTATAACTGTATAAGCACCTATTATCAGTTTAGAGTATTCATTTATGGCAAGGAATATCAAGTTCAATACAATGCCACCTTTTAAAAAAAGTACCACAGCTTCCTTGTATTTCCCTAGTGCATAAAAAACTAGTCCATGTCGACTATAAGCCTTGGCATAATTTGGGTCGATTTCAATGGACTTCCTGCAATCCATGATTGCTTCTTCATATTTAGAGATTTGGGTGTAAGCAGCAGCCCTGAAATCACACATGTTCGTAAGTGCTACTTTATTCCAACAAAGAAAACAAGAAAAAAATAGCCTGTTAATATTAATACCAATAATTTATTTTTCTTTTTCTTCAACAACCACAACAGATGTTAATGAAGAGCATTCAATATAACCAAATTCCATAAAGCCTAATGTTGCCAATAAAGTCTATTGCGACAGCATCAGGAATCTGGCAGGGCAAGATACCACATGCAAAACAACACCATACATGAAAAATGCTCAAACAAAAGGAGAATACAGATTTTATGTAGGAGATTAAGAAAAGAGCTAAAGCATAAGATCCATGAACAAGCATAAATATATAATTTAACTTCAAGCAAGAGAAACAGATTTAGGGTTTAGGGTTTAACAAGAGTATCTGGTACAATTTCAAGTTTTGGACATATTTGGGTGTCAAAGTTAGAATTCAATCTTTGGGTGGCAATATATTGGAAACAAAGTTGGAAAGAGAATGGTAAAGCAGGTCAGGACACATATTCATGCACATCATCCTTTTGGCCATCTGTAATAAAAAGAAAATGCAAATATCCTAGGGTATTGTCAAGTCATGGATGGCGCGGCATGCTAGATATCGTCCTCCTCTCTTTCTCTTTTCTCATGTAACCCCTTTTTTTTCCTTTTTGTTTTGTTTCTTTGCAATCAGAGTTGATAAGCACCATGTCATCATTTTCTTTTCCCAACCTATTTGAGCTTGTTCACCTTACGGATGTTTCCTCAATAAAAGTTCTGGTGGCATCCCACCTTTTACTCACAAAAAAAGGAAAAAAACCCATCACATCTAAAGTTAGGAGAAGGCAGACAAGCTCTTTATTCTTTACTTACGTGTTTGGTAATGATTCTGATGGAATCTGACTTTTGCCAAGAAGCTCATCAACCCGAGCTTTTGGCTTCTCTCAACTTTGTATAACACAAACAGTGACAGCTTCTAGGGTTACACTGCCATTTTTTCCTCGTTAGGTAATAATTAGGACTAAAAAATGATTCCTACTAGAAGCTGGGTACCATAATCATTACCAAACACAGCCTTAATCGGTAATAAGTTCTTTAACCATCTAATAATACACTAGATATTAAGACATGACATCCATCCTCAGATCCACAAAAAGCCAGAGCACAAGGGTTTATTAACCTGCAAGTTAAGTCAATACTGCCAAAAGTGGACAAAGGAAGTTACCCCGACTAGAAAGGACAATCCTCACCTGTTACAATAGTAAATAGCATTCTTATCAGAGAGAGCAATGGCACAAGTATACAGATCAATAGCTTCCGGGTATAATTTTGATTGCATGTTCCTATTGCCTGATAAGAAGTTGCAATGAAGGTTAACTTAAATTTGTATCCATGTTAACAGAAACACCTTCATTATTGTAGCACTTGAAAGAAACATCTGCTCCATAGCACATGCGTGCGTGCATGCATGTATATGTGTGCCTACCTGTTTGTTGCCTATGTACATGCATGTGTGCGTGTTACAAAATTGATTGTCAAGTTTGAGTACCTAGTGACTTGAACATTTCAGCCAAGATTGTCTGGTTTATGGTTTGGTTGCCCAATTTCTCCATTTCCTGCCACATAAATTTGACCAATAAGGCAATAACATAATTACCATGAAAAACATAATATCATGGTTGGAAGTAAGACTCAAGATGGAAAGTTATGATTCAATGTCCTTAAAAAAAGGAAAATGAGTATGTACTCACATACATAAAGACGAATTATAGAACATATCTGAATTTCATGGGTTTTATTTTGATTGTGAAAAGAAGACATTTTGCACCAAGCATGAAGTCAGGAATAATCTACATAGAAATAAAACTGGCACGAGAGAATAAAGAATAATAGATACATAGACATGGAGACTCACTTAAAATGAATATCAAATACAAGAAAGATAGGTCCACAAATATATAGATATAAATCTATATCTATATATATATATATAGACAAATTATCAAATGACGCTCAATCTTACTTTAGCTAAATGAGGTCTATATGTTTTTTGTTAAATTACAATTTATCTCCCACAATTATTTACATTTTTTAATTTAGTATTTTAATTTTTTTTGTTACAATTTACCTCCCTCAACTATCTCTATTGAACAACAAGACCCCTCAAAAGGATTACAATATTTCTTTCAAACAATTTACCCTTCTTCCATTTATCTCCCTCAACTATTCAAATATTTCAACTTGATACCATAAATTTTATTTTGTTACAATTTACCTCCTTCAACTATCTTTGTCAAACAATAAGACTCTTCTGCTAAATTTGAAGAGTTATGTTACCTTTACAATATTTTTTTCGAATAAATTTACCATTTTTCCTTATTTTCTTCTTCTCCATTTTCTTCCATTTTTTCTACGTCGTAAACTTTAAATTCAATTTTATCATCAAAATTTTCTCCTTTCTGCTTCTTTCTTGAACCTTTTTTTCTCTCTTGTTTCTTGATAAACCAACGATTACGAGCTCTGTCAACACCACAAGAAGATTTCAAGCTTCTTCCCTATCGTCATCAATGTAGAAATGACTTGAATATGTTCTGGAAGAAAGAAATATATATATATATATATATATAAAACTCAGACAGAAGCTTTGTTCCCATACGCAGGGCTTTCACCCGCACTTCAGATCGCAGAAGGAAGGTAGGACGCAGGGAGTCGTCGCGTCTCCTCTTCTACTCCCGTCTGCTCTCCTCTTCCGTCGCGTCTGCTCCAAGCTTCCGCTCACGCCTCCCGTCCTGATCCGCCGCCTCTGCTCCAAGCTTCCGCTCGCGCCTCCCGTCCTGATCTGCACGTCTGTTCTCCCGATCGCTGCGTCTGCTCGCGGAAGCTTGGTGGACGCAGGGAGCCGTCGCGTCTGCACTTCCGCTCGCGCCTCCTGTCCTGATCCGCGCGTCTGTTCTCCCAATCGCTGCATCTCCTCCGCGCAACCACGCGTCCGCTCCGCGCGTGGATGCATCCGCACCTGCTCACCCGCCTCCACAGCTATATGAGGAGGCAGGGTCGTAGTTTTTTCAGGGTAGCAGACAGAACATCTTGCTTCTTTTATTTTCTCGTTTGGGTTTCATTTCATCTGGTTCCAGTGAAGTTGCTTCTTCTATTCTGTTGCTGCTATTGGTAGAAATTTCAATATGAAATTTCTACAATTTGTACAAGAGTTATACTCTTAGTCTGAGTTGTATTATTCTGAAGAATAGTGAAACCTATCTGTCCTGCCTGTGGACGTAGTCCTTTCTTGGGTGAACCACGTAAATTTGCGTATCTATTTTATTTCTATTCTTCATTTTATTTTATTTTCTTGTTGAACTAATCATTAAACTTAACAAGTGGTATCGGAGTCAGGTTGAGGTTTAGTCAACAGAAAATACCATGTCTTCACATACTATTAAGGTGGAGAAATTTACCAGGAAGAATAGCTTCAGTTTATGGCAAATCAAAATGCGGGCGCTCCTTAAACAACAAGGAATCTGGACTCCGTTGCTGAAAGAAAAACTAGTTGGGGTCAATAATGCCGAGTTGATAGCGCAAGAAGAGAATGCGCATTCAACAATATTACTTTGTCTTGTAGATGAGGTAATAATAGAGGTTGCAAATGAGGAAACTGCTGCTGGATTATGGTTAAAGTTGGAAAGTCTATACATGACTAAATCATTAACCAATAAACTTCTTCTCAAGCAACGTCAATTCTCCCTTAAGATGAAGGAAGGTACGTCTCTCAAAGAGCATCTTGATTATCTTAATACTATTCTTATGGAGTTAAGAAGTATTGAAGTAAAAGTTGATGATGAAGATGCCGCTCTGTTATTGTTAGTATCTTTACCTCAATCTTTTGAAAATTTTGTCCAATCCTTTGTGAGTGGAAAAGATTCAATTTCTTTAGAGGAGGTAAGAGCTTGTTTCCACACAAGAGAATTGCGGCATCTAGCTTCAACTTCAGGTGGAGAGATGACGAGCCTTTCTACCACGTTTGACAAAAACCGTGGTAGGTCAAACTCAAGAAGTTTTGACAAGAAAGGAAAGAAGAAAGGTAAATCTCAGGGTAGAGTAAATGCTCGAGATATCTGTAATTACTGTAAGGAACTGGGGCATTGGAAGAATAATTGTCCTAAAAAGAACTCAAAAATGCCTTCTGCCTCTACTGCACAGGAAGAGACTGTCTCTGAAGTCGATGTTGGCTTTACTGTTTCTGATTCTTCTCTTTCTTCTGATCAGTGGATTCTTGATTCGAGGGCATCACACCATATGATCCCAAATCGAGAATGATTTTCATCTTATAAATCTATTAATGGAGGTACTGTTACTGTAGCCAATGATGCACAATGTAAAGTTGTTGGTATTGGATCCGTGAGGATCCAACTGTATGACGGAACAGTGAGAACTATCTCTGAAGTACGTCATGTTCCGGATCTTGGAAAGAATCTTATCTCTTTAATTACTCTTGATGATAAGGGGTTCTGTTACAAAGGAGGATGTGGAGTCTTTCAGGTAAGCAAAGGATCACTTATAGTGATGAAAGGACTCAAGCAAGGACCGCTGTATATCCTTGAGGGCTCAGCAGAAGTTCAAATTGCTGCTATAGTATCCTCAACTGAGCCACTCCACAAATCTAAGATATGGCATATGCGTCTTGCTCACTTAAGTGAGAAAGGGATGCAAACTCTGCAACGTCAAGGTCTCTTAGAAGGACTCAAGAATATCAATCTTGACTTTTGTGAGCACTGTGTTTTTGGTAAGCAGAAAAGAGTCAAGTTTGGTCCAGCTGAAAGGAATACGAAGGGCAAACTTGACTATATTCATGTCGACTGTTGGGGACCAACGAGAACACCTTCTTTGGGAAATTCTAGATTCTTCCTATCCATTATTGATGACTTCTTAAGAATGACTTGGGTGTTTCTAATGAAACACAAAGGAGATGCCTTTGTCAACTTCAAGGAATGGAAAGTTCTGGTT